>JAVQKC010150792.1:0-35828 GCA_036025475.1 Philypnodon macrostomus | reverse complement strand
CACACACACACACACACACACACACACACGCACGCTCACACACACACACACACACACACACACACACACACACACACACACACACACACACACAGTGGACTCAAAAGGCCTTGGCATGTTGAAGCAGAGAAGTGACCTATTTAGAAGGTTAGTTTCTTAGCCCCATGGATGGATTAGAAAACAAAGCACTAGCACTATATTTATCTTTTCTTATCTAATGCCCAGCCTCATCATGATAAGAACTATGTGCATCTCCCCGCCCCTGGATTAGTGCACTGTCCTCAGACTGCAGCCATGAATAATAACCACCAACATCTCACTGTGACTGCCCACTGGCAACGATTTCACGCACTGGATACAGCCATTAGGATGTTTCTACAATAAACGTATATTTATCTGGCTGTTCACACTGATATTAACACATAAACATTTAAGAAGTGGAGATTTGAATCTGATGTGATTTTAAATGATTTGCCAGTTGAACTGAAAAAGTTTAACAGTAACAATAAAAAAATCATGTTGTTATTTTGGTTGTAGAATATATGATTTGATTTGTTTATATTTTATATTGATTTGTTTATATTTTATATTAATTTGTTTATATTTTATATTGATTTGTTTATTAACCTAAAGACAGCGCTTTAGAAGCAGTCTTGTAGAAGTTGTGTTTGATATGTTGTTGTCTGTCCATTGAAGTCTCCACCAAGCGCCTGCCTCAGAGAGAGAGACGCGTCTCTTCAGGTCTTGTTGCCAGTTACAGAGGAAAACAGTAACCATAACAACAGGTTACCACTAACAACCACCATCCATAACGACTGCTGCACAAATTAGCGCTAATTACAGAGCTACAGTTGTTGCTGCTGCCTACAACAATGCAGCTATATCAAAGAAGCTTTCTAAGCACACTGTTTATTTGTTGTTGAAGTTCACCTCATTCAAGCTGTAGGCCAGGGGAGGGCCAACATAAGCTCCATCCTGTTTTACTATGACCATAATCTTCACAATAGTTATGGCAAAGTCTGCTGGATGAAAACTCAAAACAATGACACAGAAGATAAAATGCATCAGACATTAACGCATGTTTGTCAAGCAAAGTACTGTCTGAATGATGACGTAAATACAAAGCCTGCCGTAATGAAAGACAATATTGATTTGAAATCATTGTTTTGTTGAGGGCTATTGTTCAAATGAAACTGTGTTTGCCTCCCGAGCTCCTGCAAAGTCCTTGCCTGTCAAGCAAAAGGAGACAGAGCAGTAGTAATGTTTCAGCTGCTCCATGCACAAGTACATTAGTGCATGCACAAGTACATTAGTGCATATATCTATATTTATAAGTGCATATCCATGTGTGTGTGACTTTTAATTCCACGCGTTTCCTAATGCTTTCTCCTCTTAATACCCCATGTCTGCGGGCAAGAGGGGGACTGGCAGCACACACTCTCAGTCAGAGAGAGAGGATCTGTCTGGGGATTTGGACAGCTGTCAATTAGAATCCCTCGACACAATCCTGTGCCCCGCCCCCAGTGCGCTGTCACCATGCCACCCCGGTGCTTTGCCCAGTTGCACTCCTGACAGGGCAACCCCATGGACCTTTACCTCCCAGCATCCGCCTTCATGTGCGGCACCACTCTCATGCACGTATCCAATGGTAAAGGGGCAGGCAGAGGATGTTATTATTTCTGGACATCACTAATCTCTCCTCCAGTCTTTGTTGAGTTGGGCAGCGTGTGTGTGTGTGTGTGTGTTTGTTTGTTTGTTTCTCTATCCCAGCGAGGACTTGTTGTTAATATCCTCGCTAGGCCAATGTGAACAAGCGATTTTCTTTTTGTATCTGGTGATCTGGCATCCTGAGGCCTTCTGAACACATGTGCGCCTGTACAGGGCTTTCCCTCCTCCACTGTGGGTGTGTTTTTGGGCTGGGGGAGCAGGGCAGGATGGGTCCATGCTGCATGTTGAAGCAGGGGTGTGAGTCGTGACCAGTGGAGGATGAGGATTGGCTCTTGTTACATCCATGCTCAGATATTTTCCAGTTCACTGCTCATTTAAGTGCACACATATACGACTCCTCTGAGCACTCTCCAAAGCCTACACACTTATAGAACTATATCCTAGCATTTTTACACACTTTCGACCAGTTTTGAATTAAACAGTTTAATCGTCCAAGGAAGAAGCACAATGTAAGAATACAATTTATGAATGTAATATCAGCTGTACTTTGGGACACATCATTTCTTTGGTAAAATGTACAGCACACAGGCTTACTCTACTGATCAGGTCATTTATGGACAGTGCATGTTTTTATGTATATTTACTTATTTTCTATATATTTATGAATATCACTTTATACATGTCATATTCCTGGTTATAACATTGCTGTCTGAAATATGAATGCTATAGATAGCTGTGATGTCTGAAGTATATTTTTTCTTGTCAAATTCCTTAAGTAACCATTCGTAGATGGTAATAGTGACTGTGCCATAGTGTAGCCCAATATTGAATTGAGCAGATGTACACACATTGTGGAGGAGGTGTACATATAGGACCCAATTTTTAACCACTGCCATCTTGTCAGTGATGACCAACTCTCCAAAGCTGAATGTGAGCGCACATGCTCTGTCCTTTTGAAGAATTACCGAGACACCTAACTCTGAGGGGCCTATGTTTGACACATTTAAGTGATCTACTATGGACTGTCCACAAATATATTTTGCACTATTTATGTTGAAAAGCATTTTTTAAAAAAGGTTGAGCTCCCAAGCATCCCTGCAAGACTCCATCAAGATACAGTAGACCAATATTATTTCTAAATCCTCCACGGTTTCACTCCACAGCCCAGCTTTTCAAATCCATTTAGCAGCATCGGCAGCCTTTTCTGCTCATAATCTGTGTTTTAAGCTCCAGGAGGAAACTGTTACTTTAAATGACGGGCATGACGTGGTGTCCTTGATTTTCCTGCTTGCACATGTCCTCTCTGTATGTTATTATGCAGGCATCCGCTGTCAAGACTTCTTAAACTCATCGCCTGGCCCAGCACACCCCCACCATAGCTCCATGCACACGTTCACCACACACACAGCCCAGTGCATGCAGATTCAAAGTCGTGGGCACGTTGAGGGGTTGGTGCGGCTGCCTCAGGTGTTGCATAGTGAGTGACTCAGGCATACTGTCAGGCTCCTCACATGCACTCCACATGACATTTACCACTACAGTGATAACACTCTCAATTATAACACATGTAGGAGCAAAACATACAGCTTTCCATTGTAACAGCTGCAGTTTTATTTAAAAGGCCCCCATCTACACAACAGAACAACTAATGTGTCATAGAAGGATAGAAGGCTATAGAATAGAACATAGACGTATTGTTATAGTCCTGAAGCTAGACAATGGTCTTGACTGTGTTATACATGTCTAGTGTTCTGCATTAAGGACATTGGTATATGAATATTCAAGCTTGTATAGACCCTTTCAAAGTTTGTAATGGAATGGAATGGAGGCAACTGGAGGAAAAGACCATAATACATTTTCAATGGAGAAATTATCATTAGCCACAAAATATCACAAAATATGAGAAATCGAGATAGTTTTGGCAAATGACAACCACTCTGCTGCATGTAGGTGATGTCAGAGCCTGGTCAGGAAACATTAGTGAATGTACTTCACTATTTATTATATGTTTATTTAATGCACACATTAGTAACAGTTAGCATTTTGGGTGGTGGTAAAAGTCTTGATTTTCAGGATTTACTGGAAAAGGTCAAAGAAATGTTGACGGTCACAATTGTCTTTTTTATTGTATGCACAGAACTGATCTATACCTCACTGTTTCACTGTTTCACTGTTTCACTGTTTCACTGTTTTTTGTAACTTTAACTCAGTTTTGCTCCAGTCGCCTCCATTCTGGAATTTTGAACATTCCACATGACAAATATTTTAAAGGGTCTGTATAATCATTGCATATAACAATGTTATTAAACCATAAAGAACTGTATGGCCAAAACCCTCTCCATTTGTGTACTATTGCTGTGATACTTAACCAATATCAGAATACGCAGAACAGAAACCATGTACATATTACTCAAACACATTGACATGAACGATTATTTTACATAGCTAAACACAGAGCCAAAAGAGCTTTTTTCCTCAGCTCGAGGGAGCTCTGTCCAGAGAGTGATGCCTCAACACCAGGGTCGACCCTGCCTTTGACTCTGTAATGGCTATGGTTGCCATTCACAGCTCATTATATAATTTTAGAGGCCTTTTATTTTTACACCAAAGAACATCGCTGGGACCTCCAGGGATCCAGCCATCACTTCTGCTTGAATGTGTTTTTGCCACTGTATCTACTCTATAAAGGATCATCTCTGAACACATGCTAGCTTAAGGCATAATATATTTCATACATTTATCTGAAGATAGAAGTTTTTCTATATGATTACACACATGCCACTTCTGTATATTATATATGTTTATTTTGGTAATCGCTTGCATAATACTAGATCCTTTAGTTAATTGCATTGCCCTACTATTTAATGTATTGACAAACACCAAATTACTTTTTTTTCTGTGACCTACAGTTTTAGATGCTCCAATATCAAATATAGCCTACGCATTCCATCACACAAGAAAATATGAGCAAAGAGGCAGACATCCAAATGTTTTCTCTTGCATATACTAAAACCATACAGCCACAAGCACTTGATTACATAACCGCACTTGAATGTTACATTAAAATAAATCAAGTGTGCTCAGCTGTGTGCGGCTGATGTAGCAGCAGTGCCTCTTGTGGCCTCGATAAATGCGTGCGTTTGTTATTCGCTATGGAAAGGAAGGCAGGTGATTTAGTGAGAAGTGCCCAGCAAGAAAATGCCTGTCCTAGTTTCTCTGTGTTTAAACAGGTCACACATCGAACACATGACTCAGTAAAACCACGGGAGGCAGATCCATGTAAGTAAATGTGTAATTGGACTAAATGGGTGTAGTACAGAATCAGCATTCTCATTTCATTATTTTTTCCGCCTTTTATTGCAGCTCTGTTTTGTTTTTTAGTGCATCAGTCATTTTCCTCCCTCAGTTTTGACATCTCCTCCTCTCACCAGTTCACGGGTTACCATGGTGACACGCACGGTAGTATCTGCCTGTTACCAAGGCTCAACTTCACGCGCGCGCAGCATCCCTCCCACAGCAATGTGATGGATTTTGTATTGGATATGTGTAATCCATGATATTTTCTTTATCTCTTGAGACTAAATCCTGTCTTGACAATAAGCAGCCACAAGATGGGGCTAGAGGACTTTAAGGCACTTACAGCTAAAGATCACTGGATCATGCGTCGAGAAAATGTCTTTGGTCTTGGCCTCAGATCCTTGGTCTTTCTGATACAATTATTTAAACTGCTTTTTGTCCTGAAGACTATTGTTTTGACATTATTCATTTTTATGTCTGTCTCCAGTCTTTAAAGTCGTCTAAATCCATACAGTATGTGAATTTAAGAGCAGAAATGCAGTATCCACAGTGTGCATTATGTATTGTCCTGTTCAGTGCAAGGACTGGCTCAGGCTTGTGAACCCAATGTGGCAAGATCAACAAAAACATACCAGACATTACAAAATTGACCAGGTACAGATCAAGGCATTGTTGATTGACTCTGATGTTAAATGAATAGGCTATATGTTTTTTATGAATGTGGTGTTCATGTTTCCTGGAGTTTTCTGCTCTGCTGCAAAAAAGCAAAGTGAAGTTTGTAATTTGCCAATAGGACACTGAGCCACAGAAACACTTAACCTCCATCGCTTACATAGTATGGAGTCATCCACCCACACACACCAGCATCAGGACTGTACTGTGTGAACAGCACTTAATGAACAACACATATTCTAACTGAAAGATTTCTACAGATGTTTCATGATTATGTGCAGAGAAGATTTAAGATGGCAGACCATAGAAATGAGCTAATGAGGCTTTCAAAGTCAGTGGAAATATATATATTATCGTTCATTAAATAGGATTGAGACATTTATGCGTAGAGACATTTGAGACAGGTTTGCCAGTATCTTCTCTGTAGAGTGTAAACAGGTGTTTATACAGTAAACTGACCTCCAGTCACAGACAACAGAATCAGCTGCTTTTGCACTTTGCACCTTGTAACTGGAGTCTGTGTTGATGGCTCTGAATCATCCATCATTTAAAGCTCTGCTTTAGAGAGCTTTGTTTGGTATCAATCATTTAGGTCTGTTGTTCACATGCCAGCAGCAGGCTGTAAAACACAAAGGTTAGTGGCCTGTCACCTGCTTTCTCCTCAGTCTGCCATCTTGGAAATCAACATGCCATACAATCTTTATGATAGAAGGATAGCACATGCTGGTCTTGGTATATACTTGTCAGTACGCTTAAGCTCAGAAGGTGAAACAATGTGGCTGAACTACAGTCCTGAACCTGTCCTTTGACATGAACATGCTTCACAGTGCTGAGATCTATGAACGTGATGTGATTTAGTTTGTTTTGTTCCAGGCACAGATTGAAGCTCATAAAGAGCAGAGCATGGAAAATGTTCACAGCTCATGTTGCTGTAAAAAAGACTTGTGAAGCTCACATGGTTAGACAGGTGAGCTACTGTTCACCCCTAACCCTAAACCTAACCCTAACCCCTAACCCTAAACCTAAACCTAAACCTAAACCTAACCCCTAACCCTAACCCTAAGCCTAACCCCTAACCCTAACCCTAAACCAAACCCTAACACTAAACCAAACCCAGTTAGGGTTTGCTAGAGTTAGGGTTAGAGTTAGGGGTTAGGGGTTAGGGCCTTCGATCGGACCTCACCATATGTTCATGTGTAGTTAACTGGTTACTGCAGGTTAACACAACGTGAGAGATCAGTTGGCAATATTCATTCGATTATGACGTGACAATCCGTTGTATTGATTTTTCTGTTTTAAGCCTTTGTCAGGATTTGCTGAAGTGTTGTTTTCGTGCACCCTGCTGTGGACCCATATGGATGAAAAGGTGTAACCCAATGAGTGGACTGTTCTGTGTGTCTGTCTGGTGTTTTGTGTTGAGATGCCTGCCTCACTGGTCTCAGACTGAATGGCGTGATGTCAGCTCAGGTAAAAGCTTGAACTCACCGATGGAAAATGAAACTCGAGGAGACAGACAGGCTGCTATTAGTTAGACACGTCAGTGTGGGCTGGGGCCAGAGGAGCTGTAGAGCATCTCAGCACTTTATAAGCAATGGTATTTCCAAAAGTCTTAACAGTAGAAAGACGTGCTCTCGATACCGCAGAGTTTGGCCGTACAGAGTGCAGACCAGCCATCAACATATCCATACATACTGTAAAAGCTACGGTTTTATCCAACAATACAAAACTCTGTTCACTATTTGCTAGTCTACAGTTGTCTGTCTACCTGTGTTTTCTCAGTACATCCTCCCACACTTATCTAAAATGCAGACTCCTACCCTCAGCCTCCATAGAGCAGCTCACTTCACACCAACATGTATCTGTACTTCTCATAAAAATGGTGATTATATTAATAAAAAAAATCAAAACAATTTTACTACATTTAAAAACATCATGGCACAGTGGCTAAGTGTTTGTCCAGGCACTGTTGTTGTGTCCCTGGGCTAGACACTTAATGAATGAATGAATGTGATTGGAGTTTGGGACAGTATAGGGCCCCAGCTTACCTCGACTAGTGTGTGGAGTGAATGAATAACGCAATTATAAAGCGTCTTTGAGTGTCCAGAAAATCGATATATATAAAACTAATGTTATATTTCTAATCCTGGCCTTGTCACCTGGGAATAATGTCTCTACAGTGCTGTTATGTGGTATTAGTACACAGCATGATACTGTTGTCTCTGACTCAGATTGTTGTCTTTCAGCCACAGATCCACAAACGTATACAGTATAATGTCTACTGCACATGTTTCGTTCTCTGGTGACAGCATCAATCCTCCAATCCATTTAAATCTGGACAGATGTATGAAAACAAAAAATCCTATAAAATGCAGAGATTTTTTTACTCAAACTCAACACAGCTAGTTAAAATACAACATTATCTGGACAGTGCAATAATCCCAGTGGGTACATTGTTTTTGTATAGACAAGACAAGAGCATTATTTTAGTTAGTTCACTCTCAAGCCACTTCATAAGGTCTCTTTTTATATATACAGGTTACAATCTAGATTTCTGTTCAGTTTCAGCGTTTAGAGTAAAAGTTGAATGAATGTAATATATGCTGAATTTGTCTTTTGGAATAACATCAAACAAGAGCAGACCACAAAAACACAATGTGATCACCAATCCTTTAAAATTTATTTCAACAGAAATCAAAATGGACATTGGAGAATGGTTATTGATAAGGACCTTGCATAGGTTATAGACTATGCCTCACCAGCAAACCCCAAACAAGAAGAAATGATCAGACAAACAGCTTTAAGGGTCCAACAGCTCTTCACATCCCGATGTCAGAGAAATGCATGATTATTCTGTATACACAACTTTGTTTTCATCGGACAAGGCTTTGGCAAAATTGGAAGAGAGAAACATAAATGGAAAAAATAAAAATAAATACATACATAAATAATGTAAAAAAAAGAGAGATTTCATTACAGAAAACAAAAGTTGAAACCTGTCACCAGCATTAGTTATGTTAATGTTCATGCAGTTCAGTAATCATAACCATGCACTGATCCTGTCTTATCACCGGTCATGACTGTAACATTTACAATAAATGTACAGTACCATTATTGTGATCATTTATTTAAAACATTCTTTGCAGTTATGTGAAAAGACGAGGTGTACAAATGTAGGAAATGGCAGTCAAAATCTGTAAACCTTCAAATATTATTTTTTAAGAATTTTTGTTTTGAGACACAGAAATTCCCAAAGAATTGTTCATTGATATAACATATCAGCAGTCAACCTGTCCTTTAGTATATGTTGCTGCTCTGAACTCTGAAAAAGGTTTGGTCCCTTTAGAAGTCTGATAGAGATAGTATGTTTTACATTTTGGCCTACTCTAACAAATGAACATAGACAGTCCACTACCCCGGTGTCGTTCATCACTAGGTTCACATGAGTGAGTGGCTCCTTGTAACATACATGATTAACATGGAGCACCCACTGACCATATAAAGTTTTGACCTATAGTTCTGTTTATTAAAGGGATTTCATCCATGTTAACTGCATTTCATAAGGAATCAATGACACAGACTTGACTACAGCAATGCAAATCTACTGTGAGGCATTCTTCGTCGTTCTTATGATGAGACATGGAGAAGTGATGTTTGGTGCCAAAAACTTGTCTTGACTTTTATATTATCACGTGTTGTCTTTCTGGGCAGTGATGTGCTGATGGAAATATAGGAATGATACACCCACAGTTAGCCCTATGAGGAGGTGGGTTTCACAGTATGTGGTAACATTAAATAACCAAAGTGAAATTACATTATGTCATTAAGAATCTGTTCTTTTGAACACATGCTATAATTAACCAGTAGTGCTATTTTGAGGGGGTCAAAATTAAAATAAAATCAATTAAATAAATGACTTCTTTACATAAATCTGGTAGATCCATTGTTCAGTCTTGACAATAGTAATTGTAAAGTGATTTAGAGGCACCTTACTAACACTGTCAAGACGGTCTGAGCATTTGATTTATATTCCTGCCTTTTTAAAGCCACTTGAGAAACATGGAACATGGCGTCATATTGTGAATATCAAGGTTAAACACTTTTACAAGTAGGCAGTGAAAGTTTGGCAGTCAGATTTAGATCTGTCACCTGGCTGGCACAGATTTATATATTACAGATGAAGCTTCTGATGTTGGCCCCATAAAGATATGGACTCACACAAAACTGGGCTATAGGAAGATCCACCTCCAATAGTGTTGCATTGCAGCTGTGTCATCACATTGTGTAAGGGACTCTCATCATAACTTATGTAACTTATGCAAAAATGTAAGTATCTAACTTTGCTGATCACGGGGTGAGATCGCAGTGCATCTTTATGGCAAGAGAAGACAAGTTGCACATGGGTCGCTCTTTGGGAGGCACTTCACTCAATTCTAAAATGAGACAGGGTTCAAGGCACTAAAAACGAATTTAGTTAGAGCAATGACATTTGTTCATTATTATGATTTTTTCAAAATTCCCTAAGAGTCAAATAAAAACTGGGTCACAATTTACATAAAATGATTCCCATGCACCCAGTCATCAAAGCTTTGAGAAACAACAAGGAAGATGTCATAGTTGAACTGTCTGTTTTTAAAGATGTCTCTACAGCGTTTTATATTTTCCAAGCAGATTTGTACTTTTAGTAGTTAGCTTCATCATGCACTGTGTTAGCTTCATTGTCTTGAGGAGAGCCATTGTTCCCTTGGCCCTCCACAACTGCAAGCATTTTATTACTGACATCATGCATTGAGGATACAAAGCTTAACCATGGCTAATAGGCCGTAATGCTTTGTATTATAACATGCCATGATCTTCAAATAAAGTGTCCTGTTCCCTTAAAAGTTAACATTCAACACTTACAACGCCTTGAAATAAATTCAACATTTACAAATAACCAGTGCACTTTTGGTGATAAATAAAATCAGGGAGAGTGATCCAGGATGGGCTGGTGGGAGTAAAATAGATGAAATGAGGTAATGGCTTGTACATGCCAATATAAGACAGGAGAGATCCTCCACATGCGTATTCTAAGCTTTATATAAAGGAGCTTTGCATTGCATCATCCTCCAGCCAGTGTTAGCAGCAATGGTGCACTTATGTCTCTTCCACAAAGCGTTGGTCCTGTTAAGGTGCCTGAAAAATGATCAGTATCCTAGTGTCAAGAAAAAATCTTCACCATTAAAAAATAATAATAAAAATTCTAATGCAGCTCTCATCCAAGCAATGTCTCCAGTCCTTTGGAGGTTCATATAGAGATTGCCATGTGTTTTACCAACCCCTTTGTGCACAAAGAATGATATTATCATTAGAAACCCTAACTATAAGTTGTGCTTAATAATTGATATATAAGAGTATTTTATAGTTACCTTAAATTGGAAGAAGAATGTTTCAATGTAAAGAAAGTTCAGGTTATCCTTAAGGCTGAAAAGTCCTCTAGTGTTTAGTTGGTATATATTTGTACAAGCTTCTCAATATGTGTATAAAGCATATCCTCATGAAGAAACTAACTGAAAATGCTATTGTTTTTATCTTTTTGAATTTAACATGTGTTTTGATTGTGGTTTATCTGATATGAACTCTTGTAATTGTAATTCAAAATGACAAAATGAACCAATGAAGAAAAGCTGCTAATTATTTCTACAATATTTACAGTGCAGTGGAGCTGCTTCACACGTCGGTGAGCAGCTTTCCCTTGCTCACACAGTTCTGGCTTGGAGCCATACAGTTGGCAGTTCGAAGGTTGGCTTCCCTAAAGTTATCAATGCTGTTGTTGATGTCCTCATCTATCTCCATGTATTCGGACTTGCTGACAACAGAGGAGCTGCGACGGCTCGAGTTAGTCTCTGAGGCCAGGTTTTGCTGACTTACATTGAGAAACTGGGCCTGCTCCTCTCCTTCTGTCTCACGGTGGTAGAAATAGTTAAAGTTGGAAACAATGACCGGTACCGGCAGAGCGATGGTCAGTACTCCTGCTATGGCGCAGAGTGAGCCCACAATCTTACCCCCGATGGTCACTGGATACATATCCCCATACCCCACTGTGGTCATGGACACCACAGCCCACCAGAAAGCATCCGGGATGCTTGTAAAAAAAGATTCCTTCTCTTCAGCCTCAGCAAAGTAGACAGCACTGGAGAACAGAATGACACCGATGAAAAGGAAGAAAATAAGCAAGCCCAGCTCTCGCATGCTGGCTTTTAGAGTCTGCCCCAAAATCTGGAGCCCCTTGGAGTGTCGGGATAACTTAAAAATCCTGAAGACCCTGACCAAGCGGATTACCCTGAGTATGGCCAAAGATGTGGCCTGTTCTCCTCCACCCTTGCTCTCCTTGTTTTCTTGATCATCAGCCAGCTCAGTTCCCAGTGTAATGAAATATGGGATGATAGCCACTATGTCGATTGAGTTCATCATGTTTTTAAAGAATGCAGCCTTACTGGGACAGGCAAAAAAACGAACTATCAATTCAAAGGAAAACCAGATGATGCAAAGTGTCTCCACAATAAAGAAGGGGTCGGTGAGCACATTTGGATGATAATAGACAGTAATGTTCCCCACTGTTCGCACTCGGTCATTGGGATCCTCCTTCAGTTCTGGTAACGTTTCCAAACAAAATATGACAATTGAAATAAGGATGACCATCACAGAGACAATGGCGATTCCCCGGGCAGGTCCGGAGCTCTCTGGATGTTCAAACAGGAGCCAGATCTGTCTCTGGAACTCCTTCTCTGGCAGTGGACGCTCCTCCTCACGAATAAACCCCTCGTCCTCCCTGAACTTCTCCATAGCTTCTGCACCCAGTTCATAAAACTTGATTTCTTCTGAAAACATATCGAGTGGCACATTGACGGGTCTCCGGAGCCGACCTCCAGACTGGTAATAGTACAAGATAGCGTCAAAACTGGGACGATTACGGTCAAAGAAATACTCATTTCGCAGGGGGTCAAAGTAACGCATCCTCTTTTTGGGGTTTCCCAGAAGGGTGTCAGGAAACTGAGCTAGGGTCTTAAGCTGGGTCTCAAAGCGTAGTCCTGAGATGTTGATGACCACCCGCTCACAGCAGTCGTGGTCCTCGTGGTCATCATCAGGTGGGTAGGGGTCCTGCGGGTGCCCTGGCAGAGTAGACGTCTCGTCCATGTTCTCAGTAGACACCACAGTCATCCTTCCTGCTGCGGGCGGGACAGGAGGAGGCAGCGACGTCAAGTGCACGTAGTAGATCAGAGTGAACAGGCTCTTATTGGGGCCAGGAGCTGCGCAGAGCTCCCCAGCCCTTCTTCATAACCATAATCATCTTCAACATGTTCAGGTCTTCTCAGGACTTTCACCTGAAACAAGACAAACTCTAATGTCAAACCCTTATTTTGCCCCGTTTTATGTAGCTAATAATGCTATGTACCGCATAGCCTACACCAGAATTCAAGTTTGCAGTCCCACTGCGTTCACTCTGCGCATTTCTGAGCCGCAGTCTCCCCACACTCAAACTCCTCAGATTTACATACACAGGTCACATAGGAAGTGAAAAACTAATTACCTGTTTCTAGGTGAGAAGAAGCACTCGCGAAGACTTTTTTACGGCCACCCACAACGACAAGGGCTTAACACTGTTACCGCTCTACAGTATTCTTGAAATATTAATGAACTATGTTGTCTTGGTCAACATCCGTATCCTCATGGTGTAGGCTCTCAGTGTCGATCGGTGCAGCCCGTCAGAGCAGGGCTCTGAACTGCAGCCCCAAAGCAAAATCCTGGGCTGACAGTGTGTCAAAAGCATGCTGAAAATAACAGAAGAGGTAAAGCTGAGTGGCGGGTGGTGATGGAGAGCGCGGGGAAGACTGGACACTGCAGCATCAGCAGAAAAGCACGCCACAATTAGGCTACCGCGGTAAAAAACAAAACAAAATACGAAGCCTTTGGGGAAAGTAGCCTGCTAGGATCCAGCTGAGAAAGCGCTTTGAGGAGAGTTGGTCCGTGTCGGGTAATTTGGAAGCATATTGCAGAATTTGATCCAGAGGAGGGAAAGAAGTGAGAGTGGAAGAGGGAAGGGTTGGCGCGCGAGAGGAGGAGGGGGGGTTTCGACGCAATGCAGACAGACTGTAAAACACACTTTGTACTACAGTAGGCTGCTGCGGCGCGTCCGAGCGCAAATACCACGAGATGAATATTATCGCTGTTATGATAAAACAAAAAAATACAAATAATAGAAAATCTTTAAAAAAACGCAGGCGTGAGTCCCATTGGAGATAGCCTTTCTGTATGGGTCTATGTGAGTGCTATCATCAGTCACCTATATAGCCTACTCAATCATTATTGACAGAGTTCGCTCTGGGCCTTATGGTGTTTTGAAGAAAAATAGCAGTTTTTTGGCTGGCCGCTGTGCTGTTTGGACACTCGTGCTCTCCACCTAGCTGTGTGTTGCCATGGTAACAGAGTTGAGCTCTTGAATTTGACCATATTTAGTCGGTTGTCAGCACTACAGCATAGCCCAATGGCAAATATGAACCAGGAATGTCACCTATAGGCTATACATACGAGTTTAAATCTAAACGCAGTAAACCAGCCAATTAAGCAGGATATGAGCAAATCATTCCCTGACCTTGTGATAAAGTGGTTGAAGAACATTTTTCCAACTCCTTAATATAAGTGGGACCTTGACTAGAAGACCCTGGTATGGATTTAGGTTCCTCCTTTAGTTGCTGATCTATATTTGTCCTCACTGATTTTGTCACTAACTGTCTGACAGCTGGTAGACAGTCTGCTCGGCTGTTCACTCCAGAGGAACATACTAACAAATTCCTGAAAACTGACTCAGAATAATAGTGAATACACAGATCTGTGGTTATTGACACGTGTATATTGTACTGTATTTAATCTTCCTCACGTTTAACGTTTTGAGGTTGGACCTTGATAAATATATAGGCCTAGCTTTGAAATGATCAGCCATGCACATTGAGCCAATCTGCACACATGGCACAGACCTATGTTGAGCCAGCAGCTTCCTGCTCAACCCATATGTTTTTGTAACCTTTGGCCGGAGAGATTTAAAGGACAACATTTAATCCACTTTGACATTGTTGAGTAATGTAGCCTGTTTGTGAAAAAGCTATGGTCTTGCAACTGTATGTTATTAGAGGGCAGTAGGCTCAGGTTTGACTTTGTTTTGGTAATCTGATTACAATTGACATATTACTGCTATAGTATATGCTATGGTATGGTAGTATGTTGTTAATAATATAACATATGATCATTTAGAGAAACCTTAAAATGAAATGCATGCCCAGTTTTTATTAATTAATCTAAAAATGTATCATTGACAATATGAAAATACAGGCATGGTAACTAGCTGGAATAGGAGGACTTCTCATTTGACAGAAGTAGTGATATCTGTCAGATTAATTTGTACTAGTTAGTGTTTGTTCTCATGTTAGGTGATATGTGCTGGGTGGAGCAGTACAAAGAGCTGAGCTACTGCTATAACTAACGGGCTCACATTACAGCTGTTTATCCTGCTTTGAAACTGAAGATGGAAGACAAAACCCTGAGTAAAATACCTTTCAAAAGCAAGCTGAAAGTTTAATGTGCACTTGAACTTTCAAGACAGATAGCTTTTACCCCCCTCCTGTATTAGGATCTGAGCTGATAAGCGTCGGATAATTGCGGAAAACCTTGAGCTTGGACAAAAGTCTCTCCAAAAACATTAAACGTCAGAGGTGCGTAGAGTAGCCAAGAGTGTGATTGATTGTATTTCTTAGCAAAAGGCAGGTGAAATAAACATTAAAGATGCTGTGCTACAATCAGAAACCAATATTTTCAGTGACCAAGTGTCCCTGTTGTCTTGGTGACAAGAGACTTGTTGGGGAACCCTTCTGCATCCTCAGCAGGTATCTCAGGATCCCTAGTTAACCTGTATGCTTCATCTGAGTGGTGCAACAAAGACTAAACTTCAGCTGCAGAAGGGTTGCTAAGGGTTCAAACTGCAGAAGGGTTTCACCTGCTGAAGTGTTCCATCTGCTGAAGGGTTCCACCTGCTGAAGGGTTCCACTTGCAGAAGAGTTCCACCTGCTGAAGGCTTCCAGCTGCAGAATGGTTCCATCTGCAGAAGGGTTCTACCTGCTGAAGGGTTCCACTTGCTGAAGAGTTCCATCTGCAGAAGGGTTCCACCTGCTGAAGGGTTCCAGCTGCAGAAGGGTTCCATCTGCAGAAGGGTTCCACCTAAAGAAGGGTTTCATCTGCTGAAGGGTTCCACTTGCTGAATGGTTCCATCTGCAGAAGGGTTCCACCTGCTGAAGGGTTCCAGCTTCAGAAGGGTTCCAGCTGCAGAAGTGTTCCACCTGCTGATGAAGGGTTCCAGCTGCAGAAGGGTTCCACCTGCTGAAGGGTATATATATATATATATATATATATATATATATATATACACCCTTCAGCATATATAGCTACAGAAGTGTTAGTGTGTAAGCTACTGTTTAGGGGCAGTGTAGTCTAATGTTTGTTAACTCAAGCTAAAAACTGCATATAAGAAAATAACCTGGCTGCTTTAATAAAATACATTTCATATCAATGGAATGATCTAGACCAGCAAAAAGATGATCTTGTAACTGATCTTAAGCTCTTTTTTCTAAAACTCTTTTTTCTAAAACTCTCTCAGTTAAAATACAGTCAGATGTGTTATTTCTACCCAGTCACTCAAACAGTCACTGCTGCAGCACAGACCTGTAACTCAGTAAATCTATGCAGCACTAAAACTATGGACTTTTCTGACTCTGCCACAATAAAATTGGTTCTGCTGCTGGAGCAGGGTAACGCTTTTATTTTGAAGGGCTTAAAGAAGGGTTCAGTTTGTGTTTACAGACACTTCCCACCGCTCAGTGTCTTCAGTCCTTCCTGCACTCATTACTTTAGCCCTTTCAACTGAGTTAGTGTTAGAATATATATCTTTAGTCCCACCTTCCCTCCCACCTACTTAACGGAGGTGTGAGGACACTTAACAGAGGACACCGCACTGAAGTAAAAGTAGAGTTTGTTTAAAATATTAGAAGTGTAAAGTACTGTGCTTTTAAACTTGGGCGGCACTGTGGCACAGTGGTTAGCACCTTTGCCTCACAGCAAGAGGGTCCTGGGTTTGATTCCTGGAGTTTGCATATTCTCTCCGTGCCTGTGTAGCTTTCCTCCGGGCACTCCAGTTTTCATTACTACTAAAAACATGTACAATAGGACTCCCCATTGGGTCCAGGACTCCCCTGAAAAAGAGATTCTGAAGCTCAGTGGCTCCTGGTTAAATAAAATAAATAAACCTCAGCTGTACAAATATTCAAAAATGTACCCAAATGTAATACAAAGCATACAGACACATTTGGTGTTTGTCAGTTTGAACCTGAGAACAGTTTAGTGTTTACTTTTTTTCTCTGTTGTCTAAGTGATGATCAGCGGGGACAGCAGAGGAGGAGGAGGAGGCACACTACATCTTCATGCAGACCGACACGGCATCCCCTGTAGCCATGCACAGGCCTGTCATCTCGTGCCTCATGCTCAAGCCCAAATCAGGGCCAACACACTCATTAAGGCCTCATGTTTCCAGAGGGCACCCTCCATCAGCTCTTCATCCATTGCTCCATTGCTTTACTCTCAGATCAGCATTCCTTATCATGGATGCCTCTAGAGACCGGCTGAAAGAGAGGCTGCTCAGATCAGAAACACACATGAAAACACATGAAATATTTATAAATGAATATGCTTCTGGACAAGATACTTGGACATGTAACAAATAGTATAAAAATAGTTTCAAATAATGTCAAGATTTTATGACATGATTAGTGTCAGTGTGCCCCCTTATGGGTTGAATGTGATACAAACGAGTGTTTCCTCACCACATACATGCACAGGTTTTGTTATATTCCTTTGCTAGCAATACTAACTAGCAGCCTTCATTTTGAGACTGCTGCCTTTAAAGCTGTTAGGGCATCTTTATTGTATTAACTCGTGATCTCTTTTTCTGTCATTGTCCGTTTCAACGTAAATATGTAGTAAAATAAAAATGACTTATTCAAAGACTTTTTTCACACATATTTTGAGTGGTAGGTGGAACAACTGCAGTAAGGACTTATGAATGCACCAAGCAGCTTTACCCCACACCCATGCACTCTCATTCATAAACACATGGATTTACACTATAATACAGGCCTGTATGTAAAGCCTATGCAGATCCTCCTATTTTATCAATGCTATTTTTAATCCCCCATAGCGCAGAAGGGATAAAAGAGCATGGCCAATTCATTCAGTGCCCTTCAAGACCAACGTTGGGGCCTTGGGAGCTGCCGGGGCCCAACTTCAGGGTGCTATTATTAGAGCCACGTCATGAGAGAGCACAAAGCAAAGTGACAGTTTGGGGGAGGGAGAGGATACAGTATGAACGCAGAGCAAAGATATAGCTGGATGTATGGGACAAAAATACATATGTCAGGGGTTAAAATGACACGCACATTTTTATTTTCTTTATAGATTCAAGATTCAAGAATCAAGAATCAGATTATAGGCCAAACAACTGCCACAAATATATTTACAGAAGACATTAACAAACATACGTATCGGCAAAAAGACTCCATCTGTGGGAAAAAGAGAGACTGGGGTGAATGTGGTGCAGTGGGTAAGTCGGTAAGTAAGCTATCATTTCTCTAATTGTGATTCTATTACGCTCGATGTAGATCAGATCGTTTGTGTTCTGTGCAGGATTTGATTTAAAAACACGTGAAGGTTCAATGTAAATAAAGGTGACCACATCAATGTCCAATCAGCAGATTCATCATCATAACATTGACCTGAGTCAGACACCTTGTCAATGGTGTGATCAATACAGGCACTTCAGATGGCAGTAAGAAGGCAGAGAGTGACAGATTGATGCCAGTGGAGATTCAGCTCCTGGTGGCAGCTTTGACAACCCATCACTGTCTACAAACAACTGACAACCAGGCCGGCAAACGCACAAAAATCAATCAATACCTGAGGTATACACTGCATCTCTTAAAGTGATTGACTCCGGACACTTACTGTTGGTCAAGTGCATCAAATCTTGAGCTAGTTCATGATTTTCTCAAGTTAACATAGTGTCAGAAATCCACAAAATTCCTTGGTGATAAAATCCTAAATGCCTCCAATGTGCTTTTAGTTGCTTTCTATGTAGCTTTATGTTTCCCCACTCTGGGGGCACTCTGGCCTGATTTAAAGTTGGTAGTTTATTACAAATGCTCAAGTCTTTTGACCGTTTCATAGCAGTGAAGGAGATTGTGGGTTGGATCCTCAGGCTGACTAACTATGATTTCCCAGGGTGGAGTCATGTTCTCATTGTGTTATCATGGGTTCACTCCGGGTACTACATTTGGGATAGCTCTAAAATTCCCGTGGGAATGAATGTGAGAATGAATGGGTGGCTGTCAGCATGTCTCTGTGTCATCCCTGTGACTAAATGCTACTGTCCAGGGTGTACCCACATAAGTTCCATAGTTCTGTCTAGATAAACAGAAAAAATAAATGACTAAATAAATCCCAGTACAGTGAGGTAAGTGCACAGCAGTGGCCTTGACGGTCCTCACCAGCCTGGATGTGCACTCAAAATATATTAGATGTGTGAGCCAAGGCTATACTTATAAGCGATGTAATGGGGACATATAGTGCTGTACAAAGTGGTCACAAAAGAACTATCACACAGATCTCATTTTGTTTTTATTTTGTTCCTACCAGAAATATCTTGACCCGCTGACATTAAACACTAAACAGTGATACTAATCTGTGCTTCTAACAGCTTCTTCACACCCAGGAAGTTCTGTCATCACCTCAGTCTCAGATGGGATTAGCCGCTTATATCAAGAAAGATCCCGTTCATTTGAAGAAGCCAAGTGGTTGGTTGCTATTAGGCTGTGTTGCCCTCTGGTTACCCTCTATATAACCAAGCCTTATGGTGATCTTTGGACTATATATACAATTCTATTATTTGTTAAAGAAATATTTGTGATATATATATATATATATAATGCTTATTTTCAGAAGACTGAGCCATAATGTAGTTACCATCAGCTAGGTATACTAAAGAAGGGAGTGGCACATTTTGTATGCCCCTCAAAAGTGAAGTGAAAAATCTGCCCTTGCTGGTGTGCTTATAATAATGAACACCATTCTGGGTTATACCATTGTGCAACAATGCAGCGGGTGGTGAGGCAGGACAAAGAAAATTGCATTGTATGAGCCATTCTCAACACAGACCAGTCTAAGCTAATTCCCCACAATTACTTAATGTTATAATCTGTGGGCCGTTGATGGGTAAACTGTGGCAATTTGTCATTTAGTGTGAGCTGTTTCCAGCCCCCGCGCTAACCTCCAGTGGTTAAATGGTGCAGATGAGCAGGACTCTCGGCAAAAATAGACTCTGCAGAATCCCCTCCAAGAAAGAGGCAGAGCTAAAAATAGCTCCTACAAATGCACAGCGAAAACCATACTCACAGACACAAGGGATTCCCTAATATAAAGGTTTTGTCTAAACATTCACATAAACACTAAATAGTAAATGAAAATGTGGACTCACTCAGTTTACAGTTAGTATAATTGACAAATGTGTGTTTAGATTGCATTTTTATGCATTTGGTTGAACCTTCGGGGGGTTTAAAGGTTTGTGCTATACGTGCGGACATTGTGCTTTATGTAAGGTTACGTTGATAAAAAATGGCTCTATAACCATTCATTTCTCATTTTTATTTTGAATGTCAAAATACCAATTGAGTGTGCATCTAGGCTTTCAACAAATATTTGGGGAAATCGATTCAATAGTTTGTGCTATACGTATGCCCTATATGCCTCATGTAATGTTATGTTGATAGGGAAAGCCTCTTAACCATAGGCACTTTATATTAGGTAGCTAAAAGTCCATTTGTACTGTTGCTTAGACAGCCGTGGGTCAGATCAAGTGTCTGTTGAGTTCAAACAGAGGAAGTCAGAGTGCTGATTCTGCAGGTCGGACTAATGCTCTCAACATCACTGCGGTTTTTCCGTTCACTGTCTCCATTGACTCTGAGAGCCACTCTCTTATGTAATGGATCCCTTTTCCCGTAGCTCCAAATCATTACTTTTGTATGAGACGTTAAAGCAGTGTTGGATCTGCATGACTCTGCAAGCCCTGGTTTATATAAATGTGACCATGTCTTGTCCTCCTCAAAATAAACAGAGCTGTGTCCACTATCAAATGCATTATTTAAAATATTGAAAAATGAAAGGCAGCCAGACGAAACAAAAAAGTGGATGATTTACCACAGTTTCTTTATTAAACATAGGCGGTAGAAACATAAAGCCTGAACTTTTATATACATTTCTTTTTTATAGAAATCATTAACAACATTGTAGTACATTAAAAAATAAAGAAAGGCCACATGAAACATAGTCACGACTATTCAGAATGACTGTGCATAATACAGTATATGTATATGTAGTCTTGTCATATACGGACTGGTACCTGGCATACAGTGGACCCGCACACGTAAAATAAAGATTTGAGATTTCATTGCACTGCGGACATTGCTGCGGACAGAGGTGAGAGTTGTTTGGATAACAGTAGAGACACAGACCCACATCACGAGACAAGTCCATAATAATTATTGTTTTCATCTATATCTTCGACTACAATATAAAAACGGTTTATGTAAGAAAAGATAAATGCCTTTTCAGTATAATGTACTCTAAGCGTTTCACACTAGTCCATAGACATTCAAACATATGAGATATTATTTTTTATAGTATTGAACTATTTTAGTTACTTTATTCTTTGTAAGACATTGCATCTATAGGCTTCAGGAACTGTGACACTCTCAGAGGGTGGAGATATAGGAGAAATCATTTTGCATTTTCGCATCAAATTCAATTATGAGCCAACCAAGTATTTTACAGTGCCAGTATTTTTTATAGTTAAGCCGTGATATACCGTGAAAAGTTTTTTTGTGGAGATAAAATTTAAAAAAAATCAGTCTCCAACACTACAGGAAGACGTGCCTACTGTACATTCAATACATTATTTTACAATGTTTCATCTCTGTCTCAATGTGCAATCACCTGACACAGTATAGGGTATAGACTGCATTATAACAGAAGCAGGTTGTATTAAAGGCACTATGAAGGTCATCTACACAGATATGAATACTCATGTATTATTGCTCAAGGCCAAACACTCACATCTGCTGGTTTCCTCTCAATAAGTTATGTTCAATTCACTAGATATTGTTTGCATATTGTTGCCTCTATAATTAGGAGTGTCTGTCTTGTCTGTGTGCAGGCTAAATTATTTTTTTAATTTACTGATCCAACTTGATTTGATCATGATTCTGGCCCTGAATCAAACATATCTGCAGCATTAAATAAATGTATGCATGATCAAACCAAAACAGGCAGCAGGCTCTGACACATGGCTCATGTAGGTCATTTATGGAACAATGGAGGTGCACTGTGGTGGCTGTCATAACACATTTGATATTTTGTTGTTGGTTTTGTGCCATTGTTTCAATCCATAGTGGTTCTTTTGATGTAATTTAAACAATTAACAAAAACACATCCTGGATTGTGCTCTGTTACAAAATATAGTGTAAGAATGTTTTCCTTTTTTTTTACATTTGTTGAGTCATTTTTTATGTTTGTTTGTTTTGCTCACATATATTGTGTGTCACACATTTACAGTTATGACAGTGATTGTACCTATTCTGTTTCTAAGTGAACTTTCAACCCCCACTCTGCCTTTGAGATCATTTCTAAATCAAGAAAAACACATGCATTTGCCAAAGTGACACATCTATGTGACCACATGGAGATAGTAGCCAATCAGAAAACAAATATAATCAGAGAAGTAAAAGAAAACACTAAATGAAAATCATGAAGAATTGAATACTTCCCAGACTATTGCCTTTTGTCTATTGAGAAGAAGAAGAAAGACTGAACTAAGTAAAATTGGGGGCAAGATTGAATGATCACAGCAGTTCTGTTTATACTGTGATGTATTGGTTTATTATCATCACTGCGTCACTAACCTTCAGCACAGTGTGTTTACATGGACAAGAGCACCCATAACTGCACCCAACAACTATCAATGAAAAAACGAATGATAATTGTCTGTTCTTTGGCTTACTGTATTCACATACAACATAACACGTCCACATTGGTTTTACTTGTGACATGGAAATCAGCTGTGTCCCCACTTTCACTAATTCCACTAAACAATACAAACAAAAGAATTATTCAGGCTCAAATAAGTGCATTTAGTACATTCTGCAAAACTTACAGTCAGAGCCTCAATGTCCATGTAAACCAATCAAGCACTTTTAATGTCTTTGCAGTCTTTAAATAACAGTTCATGTGTTCTTTCTGTGGTTAACCACATATTAACATACTATTGCTTTTAAATGGCACACTCCCTCTCACAATTCACAAATAAATTAACAAAATGTGCAAATAAAATCCGGTTTGATTCTGTCCCTGATGGTGTGACATTGATTAGACTGGACAATGTCACAATTTTAACAGTGTTTTTGGATTGAAGTTATTATGATTTGGGGGTATTTTTATTTGACTGGGGCAGTTGGAAGAGCACTCAAATGATTGCAGTGAAAGCTACATCTGGGTGTAAAACAAAGCCTGGCTTAAAGCTTCAGTTGTTGATGATGAGAGGACACTGAGGTAGATGTCATTAATGAAAATACAGCATTTTGATCAAAACCCAAACATAAAAAAAAATATTTAAACTTACTAAATTCTAAAGTTAAGAGTCTCACGCCTTCATTAACACATTTGAACAAATGAAAACACAACATTCATTTCACGGGCCCAAGATGGGTTTCTTTACTTCTTTTTTGGCCTTTTTACTAAGGCAAAAAAAATATTAAATAACACAGAGTAGGATGTGTTCTTAAACCAGCCTATGTGATATGTTTATTATACAGTAGAACTGATTTTGATATAAGCCTATTTTCCCCCAGATTTTTATTTATAAGTGCACAAACTCAGACCTGCTCCACTAACCAAGCATACAAACAATGTTTTGGTTTAGTTATGAATGACACACAACCCACCCACACGACATACACACTCATTATTCTACAATAAAATAAGTGATGTTCCAACAACATCTAGCTTTGATGAAGGCTCCAGCTATAAGCAAACACAATGATTCAAGTAAGTTTTACCTCAGAGTCCCACTGCAGCTGTGCTCTGTGCAAAAATCAACCCAGTGTGTCCTGTTCCTGAAAGGCTCCATGTGTTCAAGAATCCATGAATCCTTAAGCAGAAAATATTGTGACGATGGAGGTGAATACAGTTGCTCTCTTTTGTTTTAAGGTTAGCAGAGCTGAGAGGAATGCACAGTATTCTTTCCCTAGAAAACAAAAAAAGTTCAGTTATAATACAAACAAAACACTCTCAATAATCCAGCAAATGAAAATGATACTGGAGGGCTACAAACTATTTCATGATGGATGCTAAGGGGACACATAAAATCTTAACCTGTCCTCTATATTTTCAATACATTTTGGACAGGGTTTACAGACAGCTGTGGTATGATCCATGAACAGGCACAGTACAACCAGCTGTGTGTTCACTGTTATTTGTTAAAGATTCACTGATGCTGTCTACAGTTGGGCAAGCCCCACTTCATGCTAACCAAATTTGCAAGGTATCAGCTGGGATCTTCGGGCTCTGCTGCACAATGAGCATCACACTGAAGTTAAAAATAGAAGGGACATGTAGTAAAGACCACCCCCTATTTCAGAGATCAAATCAAATAATGCAAAGTCAGATCCATACATACAGTTGCTATGGAAACAGCCTAGTAACCACATCAGCTCAAATCTGTGGGCATAGTGTTGTGATTCTGCTGTAGCAACCGACAGCTGCTGTCACTGAACGTTTAGAGTTGCACTGGTCAAGGTTATGACCGTAACTAATCAAGTGCAAGTGACTGGACATGCTCAAATTCATTATTAAAACGACAGTGACCGTCAAACCAAACAACCAAACATAAAACTAATGGCTGGATATTAAAATCCTGGTCAAGAGTTCAGATTTAGAACAACTTTGAAGGATTCATGATTTTGTGTAAGTATATAATAGTTCATTTGTTTGGAATGACAAACCTTCATCTACCTTTACAGAAAGATGAGGGAAGTCCAGAATGAATTCATAGTCTAATACACTACTACTAAGGTTTGTGTATTGATTCTTTAGAGGGAAATACAGTTTGTAGTGATGAGGGGTCAGCAGAGGGGTAACTTACTACGGACCACTTGAGGCACCAGGACACATTCCCCCAGTAATGACACATACACTAACAATAGCTGTCAGGGGGAGACACCTGTTTACCTCAGCTGCATATGTTCAGAGGACACAGTCAACACGACGCAGCAGAGGTGACTTCACTAAGAGCCATTGACCAAAACGCTCCCCGGAGAACACTCATTCAGTTATGTCCAGGAGAACTGTCAGGTCTGCTGGTCTGATAGGAGATACTGAGTTATGCAACCTGCTATACGTGTATTATAGCCCAGTATGTGTGATTATCTGAGGATTTGAACAGTTCTTGAATCTGAGAGGTTTTTTTTTAAACCAAATCACTATTTCTGGACACTTTAGGAGTTGGAGCCTATAAATGCACTACCACATAAGCAGCTGTTAAGAACATTACATACAGAATAAAATATACATAGACTATACTTAAGAGGTTAGCTGGCTTTACTAATAATATGGGGCAACAGATCATATGTAGCTTAAACAACCAACATCAAAACAATCAGGGCGTCTGATTCAAAATATTGATGTTGAACTATTGCTTAAAATCTGTATTTGATTACCCACTGACCTCTACACTCGTGTCCTCCAACTGCTCCAGAAACAAAGCACTTACTGACATCTACAGGTAAAAGAAGCTACTGCAGTTTCTGGGACACAGTGGCAAGATGTTTGGAAGGGGCCCTTTCCCAAATCAACGAACGTTCCAGGACTTTTATTTCCCATTCAATTATATGTAAACTCACATAATTTCTTCAGCTTACCTTTTTGTGACCAGCAGTCTTCTGGTAACACTGTATGTGGATGTTGTCTTAAGAGTTGATTTTGATAAGTCAGCAGTTATTCTCCACACATTTGGCCTCACATCCAAAATGTCCACTGGGAGTATTTCTTCCATTCAGTTTGTAGATACATTTACAGTGCCATCATTATTCCTGGGCCCAAATGCCTATAAGGTGCTAAGTGTTGAATATGGGAGCTTCACATTTAGAGCATATTAGAGCATATCAAGACATCTGAGCTCTGTTGAAAATAAAATAACCTTAGTAAGTGCATGATGCCTGACAGATGAACCTTTCCCTATCAAAGATCCACAGCCTGGACTTAGAGCCTCATGTCATGTATGGGTGTGACAATTATGCATTCATATTTTGTCTATTGCTGAACATGCTCTATCCATGTTTGAGTCAGATTGTATTAGGATGTATTTTTAGGTTTAAATTCTCGGAACATAATAATGTTGGCGGAATCCCCGTTTCAATCAGGTTAATAAGCATTAATAGCCTACATAATGTCATTTTACATTGAAAAATATTGTATTGCATGTCATAGTAAATAAACAGTCACCCGATTAGTCTCGAAAGATGAAGTCAAACAACATGGAGGCTTCAACAACATGGTGGTTTTCTGGTTTCTAGTTTCAGTCTGCGCCCTTTCTATTCGTGGGCAGACAATACAGAAAAGTCTGGAAGGTTGCTATAGAAACTGCTCACAGTTAAGGGTGCATAGTGGCCTTTTATCCACGCGAGGGCACTCCTGTTTTAAAAATGTAGTCTACTAAATAAATAAATATTACTTCCTATTTAATTCCGCGCTGATGGCTAATTTACAGAGCATCATATCGGTCGAATATATAACCTACTTAGCTTAGTGTAGCATATATTCTACTTATGCTGTTGGATCATATTTAGTTGCAATTGTAAATGCATTCTGAAACACATCTGAGGTCCAGCCAACCCTAATGGAAAATACATAATGCTGTTAATACCTGCGCAATGACACTTGGATTGAGTTGGTCCTGTGTTGAGACTGTGAGTAAACTGGGACGTGCGTAAGGGCAATCAATGACAGAGAGGTCTCTCTGATAAGTGCTACAACGAGACTGGTCCTGCATTAAGCCTGTTTCATTTGCGTAAATGGAAGACAAGAGAGGGAGGCAACTGTTCACTCTTATAATGGAGACTCTTAGAATGGGTCCTATTTATGTCAGAATTCACAGAGCTAAGACGAAACTAAAACCAGAGCAGCATTGAGCGGGAATGCCACTCATGTGCGCGCTGAACCATCACCAGGCGCACGAGTCACACGTCTGTGAGTTTCCCAGTATACGTTTTGTGTGGACTGCAGTTGGTGTATTTGATGGAGTCGACCTCATCGCTGTCTGGGTAGTCAGACTTGGTCAGGGACGGCTCACTGTCGCTCTTTTTGAACTCCCCAAACGCTGGCTGTTGCTGGCCGCACGTCACGTGCGTGTATTGAAATTGTTCCTCGTGCTCAGTCTCGCGGTGGTAAAAGTAGTTAAAGTTGGACACAATGACGGGCACAGGTAAAGCAATTGTGAGCACACCGGCAATGGCGCACAAAGAGCCCACAATCTTACCCCCGATAGTCACCGGACACATGTCCCCATAGCCCACTGTTGTCATAGAAACCACTGCCCACCAGAAAGCGTCCGGGATGCTGCTGAAGCCCGATTCCGGGTCGTCGGTTTCAGCGAAGTATACGGCGCTGGAAAAGAGGATGACTCCGATGAAGAGAAAAAAGATGAGTAGCCCCAGTTCCCTCATACTGGCCTGGAGAGTCTTGCCTAAAATCTGGAGCCCCTTGGAGTGTCTGGAGAGCTTAAAGATACGGAAGACTCGAACAAGACGGATGACCCTAAGGATGGCCAGGGACATGGCCTGCTGTCCATTTCCCTGGTGCTCCGCCAGTTCGAGCCCCAGCGTGATAAAGTATGGCATAATGGCCACAATGTCAATAGTGTTCATAATGTTCTTGAAGAATGCAGGTTTGCTGGGGCATGCCAAGAATCGCACCAGTAGTTCAAAGGAGAACCAGATGATGCATAGAGTCTCCACAATGAAGAACGGGTCTGTGAATGGATTGGGCTTTTTTACGCGCGAGGTTCCGTTCACCACCAGGTGTTCCTCAAACGATCTCGCCTCTTCTCTGAACTCTGGTAATGTCTCCAAACAAAAGATGACTATGGAGATGAGGATGACCAACACTGACACAATGGCGATGCCCCTGGCAGGTCCAGAGCTTTCGGGGTACTCAAACAGGAGCCAGACCTGGCGCTGAAACTCATTGTCCGGCAGCGGCCGCTCCTCCTCTTTAATAAAACCCTCGTCGTCCTTAAAATTCTCGATCACGTCGTCTCCAAGCTCGTAGAATTTAATCTCCTCCATAAAAATATCCACGGGTACGTTGACGGGTCTGCGCAGCCTGCCACCAGACTGGTAGTAGTACAGGATGGCATCAAAGCTTGGCCGGTTCCTGTCAAAGAAGTACTCGTTCCTAAGCGGGTCAAAAAAGCGCATCCTCTTGCGCGGGTCTCCGAGCAGCGTGGAAGGAAACTGGGCGAGCGTCTTGAGCTGCGTCTCAAAGCGCAGCCCGGAGATGTTGATGACCACGCGCTCGCAGCACTCCTGGTTTTCTGCGCGCTCCGGGTCGTACACATCCTGCGCGGACAGAGCGGCCAGTGCCACGGTGTCATCCAGGTTCTCCGCGGGCACCACTGTCATGTTTTCCCCGGGCGCACTCCTCGCTCCTCTCTCGGTGTCTGTCTACTGTGTGCGTCACGTCTGCGGGTGAGCTGGTTCGGCTGGCATGTTTACTGCCCTTTCCACGCACACCTCTCTCCGTGCGCCGCTCAAGCCTGGACTATGGCTGGGCTGTCACATTCAGTGCATTTTAAGCAGGCTTTGCCCTCCCCGAGCTGACGTGTGTTCACGCTCTCTCACTTAGAAAAACAAAACACACATGCACTAAACATATGCGCAGGTCAGACTGAATGTAGCTAAGCTCGAATCAAATAAAACCTTTAGAGGTAAATGTGGACCGTGTACGCCAGGTCTCGTGCGTAAAAACCTGTTGTCTCCAGTGCGCTCGGGTTCAAGGTTATGGCAGGAGAACATTTGTGTAGTCAGGATGGCGACTGCATAAAAAACACCCAGTAAGAGCACAGACAAAGAATACGCATGTTCCAGCATTTCTCCTAGAGCAACCCTCTGATCACATTGATAATCTGAAAAATACCAGTGGCTCCATTCAGTCTGTCTGCTTGAGGCGCACAGAGAGATGCAGCGCAATGTCACGTTGCAGACATTTCAAGGAGACCCGCCGCTGACGTTTCCACAACACAGCGGCTCTGAACGCCGCCCGCATCCGCTCCACAAGTTGGACACGACCTGCACCTGAATCTCTGCTGGCTGTGTGCACCATAGAGATAAAGAGTGTTTTATTTCTAGTCTTCCATGCTTCATAAAGACACCAATATAGTTGCTTTATGTAAACGTCGAGATGTGCAACAAGTGCAGAAAAAACCGATGGAAATTAGGTAGAGTTTCTGGGCTACAGCTCAAAGCAGTGACGTTGTTTTCCTGAAATAGCTGGATTTCCCCCAGAGCAAAGTTTCTTTTCCCATGGAATGGCCGGAGGGCGGAAAACAGGACAAATACACAAAAAAGGAAAACGCAAAGATGTGAGAGATTCATTGAAAAGCTCAAAATGGACGTGTCAGAGAGGAGTTCAGCTAAAAGATGCCTACAGATGTATTTAAGATTGATCTTTTATTGCTCGACTGAAAATGTAAAATTGTTTTCATCAACACAAGGACTTAAACCTTGGTAAAACAGGCAACACATACATTCAATTCAACAAAAATGCACTGGTAAAAAGTTAGTAAATAACAGTGAGCTGAACATCAAATTGAAAAAAACAAAAGAAAGAAAAAAAACCCATAAAAATATCACTGGAAACCTAAATTAAACCGTGATGTAAAATGAATTAAGTCATTTTTCACTCTTTAAAAATGCTGTAACTGTAACATTAACAAAATACTTCACATAACTGTTGCATAGTCCTCATGTCTCCTGTTGCGGGTGCAGTTAAATTAAGCTTTGTTCTGTTCATTCAGTCCAGTGTAACTCAGACTAAATTGCTGACTGTATGCTCTGATCTCATACCTTTCCTCCACATGTTGCAAATGTCACACTGGCCTCTGGTGCATTCTTTGGCAGCTCCTCAGGTCTTTTTTGTCCAGGTTTCAGCAGCTGGCGGACTCCACGGCCACTGTGTCTTCTGTCATGATACTCATGATGAAATGTTTTGGCAAATGGTACTAAAAGCTTTGAAAATCTTGTGTACCTACATCAGAACACTTCAATGAACAGCTTGGCTTTTCATACACACACAAAAACATTTGGATCTAAAATACATTATTTGGGACCCTTTGATAACATCACAAAACATATCCAGAGATGTGGTTTGTTTCATGCAGATGTTTGAGTAATTCTGTTGCTGATTGCTGACCTTTCCTTTGGTTTCACTGGCTGTAGAAGTGAAGCGGACGTGGCCACCAAGGGGAAAGAGGGCCTTAAAGGAACATGTACCTATTGTGAGCCTTTTGTTTTGTTTTTTGTTTTTAGCAGAGAGGGTATAACAGCTCTCAGGAAGTTTAGATTTTAATTCAACCCCAATTCAAGAGAAAAATATGTATTTGTATGTTTTTGCCATGAAATTGATTGGCTTTAGCTTATTTTGTGTGACAAACAAGTACAAAAACATATATATCTTTCAGCACACATGCATCTGTGCCCTACCACATTGAGCATCGGCAACACAAGGGTTAAAAAGCATATTATGGTCCCTTTAATGTCTGCAACACGGACTTCATGTTCCTCATACACAATATAAGCTCGAGCAGCACGTGGCCAATGCATATTTGGCTAATTTAGTATCGGTCTGGGAGTGTGACTCGAGGAGGGGCAGTGGTGGCTGCTCAACTAAAGCAAACAATGAAAGTCTGAAAAAGTGTGCTCTTATTTTTAGAGGGTGACTGTGTTTTGACGTAATGGGTCACTGTAATGAGAATAGCTTCATCCATCACTGGTTGCTGTCCAAATACTCTGGGAACGCTGGGATTAGAAAACACAGCTTATGTTTTCGCTCCCACTCTCAACTTCAGGAGCGACAGACACCAGCAGGAATTACCTTAAACACAAGGAAACCACAAATTAAGCTAGTGTCACATTAAAGCTGCAGTATCTGATATTTTAACTTCAACAGTCAATAATACAAAAGTCAGCTGAGAAAAAATGGGACTTTGAGACCCTCTGTGGGCTGTATTATGAGGGTTGTTGTTTTAGAGACCAGAGACACTTGTTTTCAACCAATCACACGCTTCCACAGGACAGAAGCTCTCTGATTGGTTGAAACATTGTTTATTTATCAAGAACTAGAATCCATCAGGAATAATGTGAGGGAGCTGATGTTTTATTTCAAAATGCACATGTTCACAGCTAATTGATTCTTTTAGTTCAAAGGGAATAAAAGCCAACTTCAGACTCTTCCTGGTTTGTGTGAGACCGTGATAGAGGGTTGAGAAGGAGGGGAAGAAGAAAGGGTAGCACACCATTCAAACTTTCTTTGTCCTGCACAAAATCAGGTACTGCAACTTTAATAAAAATATATGCATTTCAAAGTCATGTTAAATTTAATTATAGGACAAACACTCCTGAGTTAAATTGTGTTTCATACACATTTGAGTAATCCTGTTTGCTGAGGTGCAGGCATCTTGAAAAGAGATGTGTATTTACCTGCTTGAGGTTGGTATCTTTACAATAGGAGGTATTAATCATTACATAAAGGTCCTATATTATGCTTTTTCTGTCTTTTATGATTTTATTTTGATACATTTAGGTTACCATTTTACATTTTGCAACATCAAACACACAATAATGATCCAATACAAGCTGTTATGTGGAGCTCTGCCCTTGGACTCAATAACAAACTGTCAGATTAGGGTCCTGTCTCTTTAAGACAGGACCAAGCCATTTATGCTCATAAACAAAGCCTTAACAGCTGAACACACATCTTCTCCTATCAGATATGTTGTTAAATGGTGGTAAGCTAGAAAAGTAGCAACAATGTGTCTCTGGGTGCATTTGTTAACAGTGCAGGAGCAGGCAGGAGCTCTTCCTTAAGAGGAGTGGTTTGCCACTATTTGTTACATCACTAGTGCAAATCAAACAAAACACAACTTTGAGTAAACAACATTATAACGTGGTTAAAAGCACAGAAACCTTGATTTAGCATAATATAGGATCTATAAACTTTCAGTTGTCTTATCTTGAGTTAGTGGTCCATAGTACAGTCATGTTTGGTAAGTTTCACCCAGTCTAGTTCCTGATTCTCTGGCGTCATGTAAGACCTTTATACTAGTGACTGTCTTGTGACATTAGTATGTGCTAGGGCATCCTAGTGTCAACAAAAGTAGCAGTCACAAAGGTCCATTTAATTTTCACCTTGATGGCTAATAATGGCAGTCTCTTTGTTCTCCCATAATGAGCCTAACATCTTGTGACCAACCGGAACATATTTCTTGAATCAGCGGTCAGTTCTGGATGTTAACATGTATCAAATCAAATGAAAGACTTGTAGTCCCATGTAAACACACACATCTGTAGATATGAATAACGTTTACTTGATTCATATCGCGCTCTTTCCTCCAAAAACACCTTTGTTCTAGTTTCTATAAGGTTGAAATCCTTTGCGTGTCAGACACATGTGGGATGTGTCCTACATTTTTAGGGCGTGTCATGTGTTCATTATGTGTTGAGGGTAATCATCATGTCCCAGTTTTACTCATCACTAATTATAATCTGTTTCATTATTTCAAGGCCCTTTTCATTTAGATCAGTCACATTTCAGAGAGAATGTAGAACTGACAAAAGTGTGTCCAACGAGCAAACATTCAATCAGACCTTTACAGTGTAACCTTTGATTTTTTAAAAATCCTTTTACAGTACTCATGGAAAGAAACCGTATATCGTAACAGCTGACCTGATGTTGAGTGTTTCAATGCACATGACATGATTTGATGGAGCTCCAATTTCTTTTCAAAAAAGTGAGTCATTTTATATGTTTTTGAAAATGCTCCAAAACTTTACCATAAATCCCGGTGTCAGGACATGCCTGGGATGGTGGGAAACAGTCTTTATGTGTTGGATTAATCTAAGCAGTGAGATTATGGTTTTATTAGATTAGATATGTCCAATCTTTTAACTACATTTGTTTAGCTCTAAATTATAATTTTATAATTTGAAGAAACAACATTCATTGAAAGGCCTTTACTTTGGGAGCTGTTGCTTTCTCTCTGATGACAAAGCTCAAATGAACACTTTCCCCTCGTTGGCCCCACCCGCAGGTAGTGTCAAGTGTTTACTTACAAATGTTTTCAGCTGCTGAGAAAGTCATTGCCTCAGCAGATGGGTTTACTATAACTGTATGTAAGGAAACATAGGTCTTTAAGCATGAAAATAGACCGTCATCTATTATATTTCCTCTGTTTGTAATGTTTAAGCGGCCTGATCTCAGCCAATGCCAGGTGACATCTAAGTAAAGTGTTGCGCATGTCTGCGGGGCTCTTGTGATCAAAGAGGGGGGCACAACAGGAAATAAATCCATCTCGTTGCATGCAAAGACACTGGTACTGAACCATGTAATCTCATAATGCATGCAGAGACGAGTCATTCCTGAAATTAGGCCTGTCCTCTGCATCTCCACAGCAGTCCACAGTCCCTTAAATTACCCAAGCAGTCACCTTGACACATCTGACACACAGTGCAAAAACAACAAACAAACAAACAAACACTGATGTCGTGTGATACATCTAATTTGTGAGTCATTTCTTTTGCTGACAAGAAATGTCTTTGCTTTTTCAAGGGGCAATAAATTAGACTGTTTTATTCTGTCATAGTGATGGAGCACTGGGACAATGGCACTACACAGGGAATATAGCCCACTAAAGTCTTTAAAGTGTTTATAGTCACATATGCACAGGATATTCTGCATATTGGGCATACATTATTTTTCATAATTAATAATGGTAGGCCTACATAGATGGTGCTCAAAGCATTTGGCATTTACAGTGTCCAGGGGCGGACTGGCATCCGGGACTACTGGGGGTTTCCCTGGTGGGCCGTGGGTTAGTGGGCCCGTTGGCCGATGGTTCAGCCCGTGGAGGTGCTGTAGCCATCGGCCCCATAGTTACGCTCTTGTTTTGCAGTGTAGCAATGTCTCATAAACACTTTCTCTACACTGTAAAAAAAATTACTGCAAATTTAGGGTAAAGAGCAGGCAGCTAGATTTGCCTGCTTGCAGCTGTCATTTTACAGTATTGCTACAGTATGTAAAACAATAGCTCATCACTGTAGAAATGTTACTCTACCATAAATATTTGTATTTTTATGGTTAACTACTGTTAGATCTTCAGCCTTAATTTTACAGCTTCCACCGTAGGATTATCTAACGGTTCATTACAGTTAAACTACATACGGTATCATACTGCCAAAAAGAGTCTTTAACCACAATGATTAGAATGAATGTGTTTTAATGAACATTTGCAAATGCATTTCATCAGTAATAAAAACTCACTGCAAAAATGTAAACCTCTGACACCATGTCCATAATGTTTAAAAAAATATATATAGTCATGTTTTAATGTTTTTCCCCCAAAAAAAATAAATAAATGAATGAATTAAAAATAAAAACCTGACACAAATATACAGATACCACATGAGGTGATGATTCCACACACATAACAGATTGTCATTATTCATATACAAATCCCTAACTTCATTCACTTCATATAACAGGGTTTAGAGGAGGCCAGTTTCTGAGCATGCTTTTAGGTCATTTTAAACCTGACTTATTATTTCTGTAATATGCTTTCTTAATGGAACAGCCGCCATCTTGAAAATCTTCAAAAATTGCCAAAATGTTTTTGTTAAAATATTTTTTTTGTCAAGTAATGACAGTACTATCATTATTAAGGTGTTGGAAGTAAATATTCCATTCAGAAAACCAACAGTATTTAAAAATTACATTTTTACAGTTCATGCCATATATATGTCATAGTTCTATTGCTGGGTTGCAGGTGACATCACAATGTTCTATATCTCTGTACATTTTAACGGGAGATGGGGGGCAGGAAAACAATAGTTGTTAATCTGCAGATGTTGTGTGTGGTTGGATAGATACAGAGGGTAATGGACCTAATCACTAATAAAAATGATCAGATTCAACATTTGGGGATTCTTTTGCCGCTGCGCCCCACCTAAAGTATGCACATTATGTTTTATTTACTGTTGTGACATATGTCACAAAAACAACTCAATCATCTAATGGCCTTCTGGCTAACTCTGGCATATTGGCAGAAATGTATATTAATATGCATTGTCCCCTGTATGAAAATAAATAAAATAAATAAATAAAATAAATCTGCATAGATTCTCACTCATCCAGAAGAAAAATATTTTCTCCATTCTTTTCTCATCTAAAAGGACTTTATCAACCCAAGAGCACTACTTCTGCTCTCTTAACAGAAAACTCTTGGATTGTCAGTCCCTTGGATAAGAAACAAAACATGTTAATACAAATTAGATTCTATCTACTAGTATGCCTGTGCCTGATTAGAAATAATAATTTGTACAGTTCGAAATGACATGCTCCAAACAAAAGCAAAATACAGGATCTGCAGTTCGGTGCATACAAGAAGTATCAGTCTTAGACTTGGAGGGAGAGTCAAGATGTGCTCACCCTCAGCTGTAGTGGCAGGCATTTATCATTACCAACTTATAGAAGTGAACATCTTGACACAAAAACAATTTACGGAAATCCTTGCTTTAATTTAACTTCAAAACAGAACTAAAACAACACAATAACTATAAACCAACCATTCTGAAAGTTGTAAAAGGGCATCTGGACAAGGTTTTGATTGTTGAAAAGCTTTCATCTGCCAATCCAGCAGACTTCTTCAGTTCTGGTTTGAAAGGTGGGTGAGCTGAGATTATAGG
>JAVQKC010150782.1:0-57095 GCA_036025475.1 Philypnodon macrostomus | reverse complement strand
TTTGCCAAATTTTGTAAATTTCCCTAAAACAACATTCTTCTTTCAGTCTATAAGGGGAACTATAGAGATAACTGCCATCATATTAGTCAGATGTGTTCAGGGCTGGGGGGTAATTAGGTATTTCAGGTTTGAATCTAATCGGACAAAATATGTGCAAGTTAGAGGCTGTCAAATATACCTGACCTCCCAAATTCAAACTGAAATGGCTGACTTCCTGTTTGTTGTAGGGTGGGGCCCTAATAATATTTTATGTTGGGTACACTGTGGAGAATCACTGTACCAAGTTCCATTGCTCTCTGCCAAAGTAGCTATTGAGGTTTCCTTTTTTGACCTCTGTAATGTGCCCATGTACATTAAGTATACAATTGCCCGGATCAATGTGCCAAAATTCATGTGATTTTGTTTATGTTCAGCAGGATTATTGGCTCAATAGAATAGAAATAGAAATACTTTCAATAGAAAGTGCTTCAGGGCATTAATTATTTAATTATTTGATTGTCATTAATCGTAGAAGTACCAAACTCAATCCAGTTCAGTGTCTTCATGATATTTACTTGTGTGCAAAAGTTGAAAAGATCCAGCAAAGACATTTTGAGTTATTACGTTCACAATTTAGGTCAGTAATTATTTTTAAAAATTTGAAACTGATCCGGCAATTTGTTTTTGAGTTATTGCGTTCACATCTGCAGACCAACATGATTCCATAATATCATTTTTTCACCGATAGGCTAAACCAGGACTAAACTGAGACATAACCTGGCATTTAAAAAAATATATATTTTATGTTCTCAAAACTTTGTTAGAATTGTGATGGTTTGAATATATCTATATTGAGATCCATTTAGCATTAGCATTTTTCTGTTGTATTTGTTAATATTGTGCTAACCTAAAATGTGTCATATGAGCAGCCCTTTAATTACTAAGTTGTGAAGTCAAAAGCATTGCAAAAGCACTCTCCTACATAGCCACACCTGCCATTTTCAGACTTCTCATCCCCACAGTGCTGACCAAACACAGACAGCATGACTAACCCCCACCCATGTTAGCGTACACACATCCCTAAAGTAGGCCCCCACGGATGGGGTTTATAAAAAAAAAAAAACACAATTCTAAGAAGTTACTGCAAAGTTCCTGTCACGTTGTGTTCACAAATGCAACACTAGAACACCCCACCACACTGGCCTGAAGCACACCCAAGCCAATAACAATCTACAAAAATCCCATCTGTCCTATCGACTTCTGCTCCTAGTTAATATGGACAAATGATAAGCCCGCAAGTGCACACATCAGAATAAATCCTAGACAAGTGCCATTTAAGTCTGTCTCAACTTTGGTTATTGTTGTCTTACCAGATGTGCAATGAATCTCCAACTATAATCTGTCAAAATAAAAACAGGTTTGAAACTTCACAGATGCAGCCCATTTGTCAAAAACGACGATATACCTCCAGCAGTGTGTCTCTATAATGTTGCAACAGGCCGCATGTCGCTGATGGGAAGAAGTTGTCAAAAAGAAACTCAGAAATTGCAAAGTTCTTTTAAAAGACATCTGCACTTCAAAAGCAGGGGTTTACCTATGCTGTGTGTAGGTACAAGATAGTACTATCAAACTCAGAATGAAGCAGAACAAACTACTGAGTATAAACTAAAGTTTGGTGGTAAGACGACAAATTTACTATATTGGGCATATGGGTGTACAAGTTGACGGCATAATGAACATACAGCCAATAATGTAAAATCGTATAGGCTACACTTTGTGGTTAACTGTGATTTATGGAGAAAGCTACAGTGTTATCTATATACAAAATGCCAGGTGACAAATATTCCTTTCCAACCTGCAGCAAAGGTCATAGTCTATGGTCAGACAGCAAAACAAACCTGTTATTATTGACAATGCTATATGAGTCTTATTACAATGCACGCAGTCTGCAGTAAATGTCAATGAAAAAACTGGGACTGCACTTTATTATTTGTGACAAAACACTTCATTCCTGACATATTTCTGTTTACGAGTTTCACTGTATTTGCAAGTGTAACGTCCACATTGCAAGAACCTGCTAGCTACACACAAAATAGGGATTTGCCTTTCAAGTTAGTTTAATTAATCAATCCCATCATCCCAATATGTAAGTATCTAAACATCACAATCTCACATCTTCATTGCAATATTCAACATAGTTCATCATATTTTCTCAATATCTTAATCTTAATTCTAAGGGAAAAGTACAGCATAAAACTCAAGCAAGTCTGTGCGTGTGAGAAGTTGCTTCACGTAGTTCTGCTGATGTCCTCCTTTCAAAAATACTTTAAATGCTTGATGCAGAATGTTGTTTTGGCTGGTGTGTGAAGAGCAACTTGGTACATGACTAGACTGGAAAAGCTAAATTCTTATTCTTAATACATAATACAGCACTACTCTATATCTCATTATATAACAAATAGAAGTCAGTGGCACTCTGACATTCACAAGCCTATCTCGGTCATGTTTAATAAGAACGTGTCACAGCATGGGTATGAGTAAGCCTAGCTGCAACTTCAAAAGATTGCATATCAACAGCCGTTAATCACCGAATGAGAAGTTAGTACATGGTTGCATTCTACAAGGCACCACAATGATTTTGCGGCCGACAGCAATCATAACAACTGCTTTGGTCTAAAGACAAATTCCAGCTTGGTTCCACAGGCCCCCATCACTTGTCAAGTGAGTTCTGGTGAAAAAGTGAAACCTCATGCCCCTGTGTTTAAGCCAATCCTGGGAAAAGCATGACAGGGTTGCTTCTAAGGAGACTGCATACCGAACAGGTCTGGACATAAGCTTGCCGATGTGTCCACCCATAGACAGGTATGCGGCTGGCTAACAAACAACACGCCTAAGATGAAATAATGCAATTTAGTTTGGTCTTATCCAACGTTAGCAAGCTCTCTTGACATTAACAGTAAAAACACTACATGCTGCCAAACAAAGCTAACATTAGCGGATTAAGCTAGCTAATAACTGCTAAATCAGCTCTTCTTATCTGATCCTTAGCAAAGCCTCACAGATAGGCCCACTCTCTTTGAGACAGCTTAGCCCCCTTCAAGAGAGCTTATCTGATTTCACACAATTGGATAGTGGGTCAGTGAGGTATTAAGTATCAGCGGCCAATGTTTTTATCTAATCTCCGAGACAGTAAGCGCATGGCCATTACTGTCTCCAGAGGACAGAAGTGCTGAGTCATTCTGTGATGTCAGGCACTAAGTGACTGATCTAATAAAGAATGAAGTCATGACAAATGCTTTTTCTTGCACCCCATGTCAGAGAAGTATGCACATCATACAACACTAGCTCAAAAGAGCCATCATTCAAAACACCTGAGCCAGAGCGCAAGAGTCAGCTGGTTGTAACTTTGAAGAAAAAGATGACTCCCGCACGCTGGCAATTTGTCACCTTCCTAATGGCTCATAGAGAGAGACATTGCCATTGAAATTATAGCATTACATTCAGTAGAAATTCATCGTTCAGACCTGGGGCGTAGGGTCTGTAAGGTAAAAATCCAAAAGGCTTCACGTCATTTTAAAACACAATCGTGATCACCTCCCCTGGCCGGCACCTGCTCAATCCCACAGAAGCAGAGAGATGTCACGTCATGATTTAACTGGTTCAAATGTTCAAATGTGTTGCTATTGGAGAGTCTTTTATTTTCGCTAATATGTTGTTTTAATTTTCTACTTGCCGACATATGCAAGTCCGCATGGGCAGCGTAACATATAAACCACATGTGATAACTCTCCTGATGGGATTTTTTCGTTAGATGGATGGCAAAAATAGGATGTTATTGTTGTATTGTGACATTGCGTGCAATTACCACACTCTAGTTCCCATTTGGTATTGGGGTCAGCAAGGTTTGCATGCTGGGAGGAGGCCTTTTGCACGTAAAATCAATTCTCTTGAATTTCTACCCCTTCTGTATGTGAAGAGGGGTGGATCTTTGAATATCTGTGACAATTCTGGATCCGCATGTGCCAATGCGTTTGACTGTGAGGAGTATAAACAGTGTTGAATATAGCTCAAAAGTGCTTTTCCCTCTTGTCACATTTTTTCAACAATTCTTGTCGCAATTTTGTCAAAGCTGTTTTGTATGCATCATCTCCATTGTTCCAATATCGCCATTGAATAAATCTTGATTTCATATATTTAGATTTTTCTATAATCATCAATTGTTTGGCACACTGAAAAAATTGCCTTTTTGGAAGATCCTTGTGGCCAATAGAAGTGTATTTTTATCTGTTGGGTTCTGGTATAATGTTGTGTTTTTTCTCGATCCACATATCTAGAAATGTGGATTCACATGTAAATTTGAATTGATTTATTGCCCTTAAGAAATCATTTAGTTGCAGAAGATATTGTTAAAGAATCTATAGTATTTCTTATAGTGTTCCCAACCCATGTATACCGAGGAGGGCCACTTGCTGAGGTGACCAATTTCGCTTCACCAAAAGTCCCCTTCAGTTGTATCTGTTTTCTGACCACTTATGTTTAGGTTTATTCACTTAGTGTCCCTCTATATTACAACAATAACCACACAGAAAAGTGGACTTAGATTATGTAGAGTCAAAAAAAGTAAAAAGACCTTTTGAGCCAATTGAGAGGAAAGCCTGAGGGCCACAAAAAATTGCTCTGCGGGCCACATTTGGTGTAAAGGCTTGTAACATGAGGATGTGTATATCATCAGGGAGATTTGTGACTATCAGTATAGTCTTTTAAATATGCTGGAAGAGTTTGCACATATTGTTTAATATGAAAATCAACGTATTCCAATAAAGGTGATGATAACAAGTCGATTTGAGATATTTTTACAGTACAGGATCTAAAATTCAGTTTTCAATTTTGTTATCCAACCCTGTGTAAGTGAGCGTTCTAAAAATGCATCTATCTCTTTGTGAAAAGCTGGGGTTGGATTTGCAGTCTTTTATAGTACAGTAATTGAGACAAAATCTCAAATCTTAGTCTGTATCCTGTATAACTATAGCCCCTCCTTTATCAGCAGGTTTTATTCTAATCTCAGAATCATTCATTAATTCTTGTAATGCCTTCTTTTCTTCTTTTCTGTGAAGGTTCGGGTGTTCTCACTTGACTCCATGACCTTCCACCAATCTACAGAATGTATTGATAGATGAATTTGATACATGCGGGCAGAAAGTGCTTTTGGTCTAAATGGGGCAACTGATTAATTTGAAACATTATGTCGGGAAAAAATCTTTGAATAAGTCAACTTGAAAGCATTCTCTGGTTTTGTCGGGACAAAACATAACCACTTAGACAACAAAGAAAGCTGGAATCACTCTCCTGCGTTGAGCTGTTGGCTGCCTCACCTGTCCACCAGTTGCGCCTTGTTTTACAGGTCACCACAGGTGAATGTGGAGGCAGGCAAGCTCCATCGATTCCCTTCATTCCATTTGTAAACTTGATTACGTTAATAGTCTTCCAAGTCTTTGGTTGACATTTAAATAGTAGTATTTTAAGAAAAAAATGTATTAGAAGTTTTTGATATCAAAATGTATTAATCTGTACTGTATCTAGTTTTTACTGTAGGCTATATTCAAACACTATAGATCAGTATTGTTTAATAGCCTAGGATTTTTTTTATTGGCATCCACAATTTTGATATTGAGCCCATAGGCCACTAAGAGTTGTGTATTAACACTACTACTGTAACTACCACATGGCAAATGAGGGAAAACAAGGTTGCTACTGTTCTGTTGTTCATGACTGTATGGTCAATCTATATAAATGATATGCTAATGTAGTTATATGGCTGAACATTAGCATGACTGTTTAGATTTTGTGCAGCAGATGCAGAAAAAAAGTTCACAAACCTCTTCATGGGAAATGTGAACCAGTAATAATATATACTATAAAAAGCCTATTAACACAAATGGGTGACTTGATCTTATTTAATTAGGTAATTTATTTGTGCTGCTGACATCAATCAGAGCTTCATTTCACCTGTTTGGAGAAGTGCCTGAGCTGTGCACAGAAAAGCAGAAGGACAGTCCGCTCAGGTCAATATTTGAGAAGGCTTTATGAAAAAGGCCCTTTTATGATAGATGAGGAAGGGACCACATGGGAGCAGGAGATGAAGACAATAAAAACGATCTAGAAAATAATTGCACAGCATACTGTTTGAACATATTGGTGTCGGTAATGAAAACTAGTAGATAAGTGCATTTGCTCAATAAGAATAGCGTCAAATATATTGCCTTTTCACAGGGATGTTGTTTAAAGTCTATATAGCCTTGTGCATGGCAACCTCGACGCCTGTGCTACTTTGAATAAAAAGGCCTGACAATCAGTCTCCCGAGGGGCTGGGGTTATGTTGTTCTGACGAGAATCACAATGCAAAAACGCAAAGGTAAACAAGGAGTGGCTGTTGCTTAGGAACAAGCTGAGGGAGAGGGCTTGTAAAGTAGGCTGTGCGTTACAAGGAGAATAGCGAGCAGGTGGGCCCCTTTCTGCTGAGAAAAAGGCCCACAGTGTTTGCAAGGACACGTGTTTAAAGACCCAACTTGACTGAAAGTGTTTTTATGTTACATCTGCCATGGTGATTACTGCTTGTTCTACTAGTGATCAAAGAGAGGAAAGAAATACTTTTTGTACAAACAAGGTCAGTTGTGTAAAAAGAAAAGGTGAAAGGAGAGAAAGTGTTCTGTTTGCTCCACTGCTGTAAGAGTCCCCAGAGATCAACAAGTTCAGATGCAGCAGAATAAATACACGCTGCAATACTAGTTAAGCACACCTATTTTTGAGACATTTCTTGTGGTATTAGTTCAGTTCGGAGTAATTAGTCTACTTTTGATATTGATATGAAAGTGGTATTTATTTGTTTCCCTGTGCTAAGCCTTCAATTAAGGAGTGTCTATCAAAATGCAATGAGATGAGGATTTGCAATAATGTACAGCTAAATACGTATGCTATAAGTAAGGCTATAACTGGGTGACATTGCTCAACAAAGCCAAAACATACATAGCTATGTAGTTAGAAATATATCAAGCTATTTTCAGCCTCTGCCCTTTAAGTGGTTTAGATCAGTTTTTTACACACCAAGCCATAGCACCTTTTCACAAACCACCACGTGTCCTATTTAGGAAAGTAATTTCAGTTAAATTAAAAAAAATGTTAACATCCACAAGAACAGAAAATTGGAAAATGCGGCCTTTAAATAATAGGAACGACGGGACCGAAAAAAAGGTACAAATAAATAAATGGAGAAATAAATGACTTTTAACGGGGGCCTCCTCTGCAATGCTGTGTTGTGGAGTCATTACAGTCAGGGCTGTTTTCCATACGACCGCCTGCTGCTGACTACAGCTGGGTGTCTGGGACAAAAGCCTGTGAAAAGCATGTGGGAAATCAATTTCCCTTTGTGCTTGGGTCAGAATAGCCTCTTTGTACCAAGTGATGTTGCATTAAAGTCAACATGATGAGCACATTAGCATAAGGGCACAGAGGGCCAGCCAAAATGTATTCACTGAAGATGTCAGTTTATGTTCGCATACATCTCACAGGAGGATTCTTTTTTGGGCCATGTTACCTCATGCGGGGTGGGACCCGTATAATTGGAAAAGCAAACACCACACTGCAAATAGGGCACTGAATTGTACATTTAAATTTTCAGCTGACATTGCCATTTGAGTTCTTGTAACTTCTTATGTTGAAACATCTATTTTTTTTATCCACCCGCATACACTGCACTCACCTAACAGATACAACTTTTAGATTAAGATGCATGAACCAATTTAAGGCAAAAAAAGTTCACATGAAGTATATTCAGTACATTCAATCCAATAGAAAGCAAGCAATTTTTTGCCAGCACTACAACTGGCAGCATAGTCCAGGTTATTAATCATTTGAATGTGTGATGGTTTGATACAAATCATTCAGTATCCAGACAACCAGAGCCAATAAGAACACTATTTTACTGTGTGCAAGAATGTGTGCCCTTGCCGGCAAGTAGAAATTATCCAAGTATTATCAGAAGGTGTGACCTGATATTCCACAAATCTCTCCCTCCTCCTGGCGTTTTTGAGAAGACAGTCACGCTCTTGTCTTCCACCTATTTTAACGTTTGTGGAAGGGATGGTTGACTCACACATACACATACACCTGTGCCCATCTGCAGACTCCTGTTATCCTGTTAAACAAGTATGAATGACAGTTTCTGACTGAAAATGAAAATGGGTTAGACGTGGGAGAGGTATCAGGTATCATTCAAAAGAAGTCCTAAACATAAAAGATTTTGGAACATGTGATCACCCAGAAGTCCAGCATTGCTTCATAGCCTTTCAAATGTGAAGTGAGAAGTCATTCCAATATGGATTAGGATAGTCTTGGTTTGTGGTGCAGAGTTGAACATGTGCAATAGAACAATGACGTACCACTAGTCTGAGCATGCTACAAAGTGGTTGAAACACTTGGTAGCAGTTGGGTACTAAACTTTATTTATACTGGAAGATAGACTTTCAAGATACCGCGTATGCCTTGCTCAGTGGCACCTTGAAAGTAGGCTTTAAGGAGAAAGTTACACATTAACTCTCCCCACCCAGGTTTTCCTAGCACGACACATGAGTTCAGACTTCCAGTCACAAGCTCGCTATAGACTACTGAAGTCCATACAAAGGGGAAATTGTTTTTGGAGTTGAATTTGGAAATTGATGCAAATCCGTCCGTCACGAAACAGGACAGCCATCACCAAAGAGCACTGACTAATCTTTCCATGATGGTAGAGGACACCTACTACAACTACCTGACTAGTTTCAGTTTAAGTTGTGTTAGGCTTTGGTGTGATTAACTGACACTGATCACATGACAGAGCAAACAATAAGGGGCACACCTACTTATTATTTGTCAAACCTGCTAGTGTACTTCTGTTAGTGAATTGTAGCATCTACAATTAGCATGGTGTGCAAGATTAACATACCTTATCATATCATGCTTTACTATCCATTTAGTCAACGCACAACATTCCACTAACTAGCAAACATACCTATTCAAACAAACTTACTTCAACATTATCATTACTTTTAAAGTACAACATGAGTCTGCATTGTACTAATGTTATCCCCCTAAGCTAAATTGTTTGTTGTTTTGCAACGTCAACTGCTTTCATTTACCTTGGTTGGCTAATCAGAACACTTTAAGCAGTTAACACATAGCCTACCTTAGCAAAAAAACGACAACACATAAGTAAAATGCTTCCCAGCATAGGCAAGTTTGATAATAGGTGGTAGTAGGCATGCTTGTTCTACTGTGGCAATAAACCCCACCCCAGTGTCCTCCTGAAGCACGCCTCCGACATCTTGCCCAATGTAATGATCTAATTACAGGTTAAGACTTGTTGACTTTGTATTGAAAGATGAGCCAGGCTGACACTATTGTCCACCACCCACTCCACCAGCTCAACAAGAAGCAGCATCCACAGCCTACACAGAATACAGACTCCAAGTACTCATTTACTATTCAAATCAGGGGTGGGCACAGAGTATGTTTAAAAAGTTAGGTTTAATGCAAAACTCATACCTGCTCAGCACAACAGGGCTTTTCACTATTTTGAGTCACGAGATAGTTAACAGAAAGCAGACATTGTGTTATCAATGAATGCACAATTCAAAATGTGTAAAAGTAATACTTCCAGCTGCCCGTTTTGGACTGTGCCTCCTTAGCTACATCAGAATCGATTGCGGATGCCATAGAGATGAAATAATCCCGAGCTTTGGCATTTTGCATGTAACAAAACAATATTAAAAGGTCTGACCATAATTGGATAAAAATGCAAGGACTTCCCACTTTGAGAATTTGTCATGTACAACCAGACACATGCTCTATGCAGCTGCAGCTCAAGAGATCCAATAAAAAGTGGGTGTGAAAGCTGGGGGCCGCTCAAACTGTAACTCGTGTTGGTTTTAACCATATGAAATGTGCACAGTGTCAAGTGTGCAACCTTCATTAAAACAGGAAGTGTGTGTTTTTAGAACATTGCAGTAGTTAGGTTTCTCTACATTGAGTGTACATAGACGGATCTGGTAAAAGAGTGAAAAAATACTTTAGGGGAAGGTCAGCTAAAACAAGCTAAAATGAGGAAGCAATGTGCACCAGTTCAAAACAATAACGACTATATATTTATCACTTTACAAGATGAGCAACATTCTATTGTGATCATTTTGAGATTATTTGCAGCAGAGATGACTACATTTATAAGGCGTGTCAAGACCACAGTGCCATAGAGCAGTTTGTAACACGAACGTACAAAGTCAGCAAATCAAACCGAAATCTAAATTGACATTATTTTGTGTAATTACTCATTACTGCAGTGAGTAAAATACATGTGGGCTTGGTTAAGGGGCTTGCAAAACACTGATCACGCCCTCGCTGGAGCAGGCCATATAAGGCAACAATTCATAAAAGTAAAACAACAACCACATGTATCAGCAAAAAAGCAATTATTTTACATCTTAAAATGGTAGAGGTTAAAATGCTTAGCCATTGGTGGGTTTCAAGTCTTGTCCAAATAATTTATGGAATAAATAAAATGAATGCGTTCATATTTTTCAAACTTTTAAATGTGCTAAATAACTTAATACAGTTACGTAATAACTAAACGTTCCTGTATCACTATGTACAAGCAACAAAACAACACTGACTCGAATCGACTAACTCGTACAATTTTGAAAAAGCAACTCAAAATAATATCTGTAGAAAATGTACAAGACTATACTGAATAAATTTGATATTGCAAATGTTTTTAAATATTTGAAGTTGCGGATTCTAGCATCAAGAACAACCAAAAAGTACAGCATGAAGCGGTGTGGGAGAATAACCACTAACCTTAAAGACACGCGATTCGGGTGACAGTGTCCATAACAGAAACCCAACAAGTGTCGATGTCAGTGACCAATGAAAAGCGAGAAAAACTAAAGACAAGAAAGGCTAGCCGGAATATTCCAAGGTGCATTTCAGAGGGGCCAATGGAGCCTGAAGGTGTGGACTGTAGACTGTAGAGACCCACACCTGACAAAAAAACTAAAAGACAATGCAATGGCTGCGGTTCGAAACAGAAAAAGGAGAAGTGTAGTGAAGCAACTTGTCCTCTCCCTATGAGTCACGCAGCCCTGTCGCCATTGGTTAGGGGAGCCCTGAGGCAGCCAGACCACACCTGGCCAATCAGCTAGCATTATCGGCTCCTCCATGCAAACGTTTTCAGGTGAGCTGCAGGTAAGGCGGGGATAGGACAGCGGGGGGAGGGGAAGAGCCGAGAAGGTCCAACCAGAGAGCCACACCTTAGAATGAAAGATGATAGACTGGTTTCTCGTGAGAAAGAGGAGGAGGAGTGAGCAAACAGTAGGTCAGGTATGCGGGCATAGACTTTGACCGAGCAATATATAGCAATTGAAGGTGATTAAAAGCATGTAGGTACAACAAAGGGACACTGCATGTCTAGTAGGCCCGGGTAATATGAGCAAAACATTTTTATCACAATGTATTTAAAAAAATATTTGGGGGATACTAACATCTTTTTGTGTTTTAAAAAATGCATCAATATCGAATGGTGGTCAAATTGCAAACTATTTAATGCTGTGTTAAAATGTTAAAAAATGAACAAAAAAGTAAACTATTCTAACCGCTGAGCCACCGCTCAGTGGCATGAAATTGTGATCAGGGGCCCCAGTGCAAGTTTTCTTTCTGGACCTGGTTTATTCCTGTTTGGACCTTAGACCCTTTTTAAGCCCTGATTTAGACCTGGTTTTGTCCTAGCTTAGAACTTGTTTCATCCTGGTTTTGGCCTGGTATAGTTCTAGTTTAATCATAGACTCCCACTGGGCCCCTCCATCCCTTGGGCCCCAGTTCAGTTGCATTGGCTGCATAATATTACGCCCCTGATTAGACTGTAGCAAAAGAATAAGTAAAAGTTGTATTATAAATCCTCATTGATTATCAATCATGCACTTGTATTGTGAAAAATAACCAAATACGTCAACATGTGAAAGCCATGAAGTTCACATTTAGTGTACACCTCAAAAAGATCTCCCCTCCCCCTTGTGATCATGAGATTCAGTATGTGTAATACAAATTATAAGATGCAAGTCTCACCTGACATATGATTATAAATGCATTCTTTAAAAGAATAAAAGAAATTCACAATTTTTTGTAATTGTAAAATACTGAAACTTCACTAAAAACTAAAGATTTTCTTTGGTTCGGGAACATCTGAAGTGTGACCAGTCTAAGGCTGTGTCCCACATTTTGACTCATGCCAGCATGCCAGTCATTGTTTTTTTCCACCATGTACATGAATCTGTATAGTTAATGGCAGAATAGAAGCTTAAACATGCTTTATGTCCCATGTCTGTTATGACCTTGACACCCCAGTTATCAAAAGTGAAAGCATTTTAGAGAAAGTACAATTTTCACATGTTTTTTCACTTTTGCTAATGTTTTGTAACTTGGAATTTCTACTATTATTTCAGAAAAGATTACAAAAACTGCAATACAATGCAAGATATATTTACTGTTTACGTATTAAGTTTGGCTTCAGTGATAAAATCTTCATCAGAAATGTCAGTAACAGGAAGAGGTGGTCTGTGGTTAGCGCTCTGTCTGCAAGTGCTAAATTTGACGTGTTTTTCAACTCTGACTCTCCACATCATTTGTAACTAAATATTTAATTGCGAGTTAACTGGGCCTGTTGAGAAAATTGCACACATAAACTCTGATACGGCAGCAAGATTGATATTTGAAAAATGAAGCCAATAAACTGGGCTGCCACTGGGGCAGGATCATTGTCACATTCATTTTTGGTTGAGAGTATAGCAGAGCAGCTGTTTGGTTTGCTTCAGAGCTAATTGATAGGCTCGTGGGGAATGAAAGTTACATCAAAAACAGTCCATTTATCACTGCCTTTGGAAATAATGTCTCAAAGACTAAGCCTCGGAGAATGTGGTTGAGATAGAAACTCTTGGCTGATGCACCACAGCACTGAGGCACAAAGAAGTATCATCGTATCAAGAAAATTGAATTCTTATGTTAGAATTAAAGACAGTAGGTCAGTTATTATTGAGCGCAGAAATCACATTCTTGGAGTGATTCACAAGCTAAGTAGTCATTCCAAAGTCATGTATTGTAATAGAAATCACCTACATGTGACAATTGCAAACCATCTCACTAAATAACACCATGTGAGAAAAAAATGAAAGTTCATGTCATAGAGCATTATTCTGGTTTTCATTATTTTGTTTTATTCCTGTCCTGTTAGGGGTTAAAGATACTTGGAGCCTATAGCAGCAACTATGGGCCTTAGGCAGGATACACTTCGGACGCAGAGACATACAGTGATATTCAAACCATTTAGTAGTCTTTGGGTGGTCGGAGGAACCGAAGTTACCCGCAAAGAGGACATGGTCTACTTAGAGATACCATGTGTTGTCAAATGCAATTTATTAGCCTTAACCCTTGCAGTCAAGAGTTTTGAAGAAAGTGGGTTGCCTGTACATAATAACTATTGACTATTAAAGGAACAGTACTATTGCTGAACCTGTGATTGTTCATTGTAGATACAGTGCCAATGGTCAGTGCAAACACACTGTTTACAAAAATCTTCACTTTCAAAGGCATTTAACTATTTTGCCACAACACAAAGCAAGGCCTAAATTCATGGAAAGTTGTTTTTTTTGTATTTATCTATGTCTAGTCTATTGTGGTGATAGCATGATTTCTGTTAACTGTTCACATGGCAGAAGTGGCCCCTATTTTAAGTACAAGGTCATTGTTTTGTCTTGGACCGTCAGAAACAAGCTATTCAATGATACCCTGTTCTGTGTCACACAAACATTTGTTTCTTGCACGTGGTGGCTGAGGAATCTGTACAATACAACTTAGAAGACACCTACAATGTATGATCCCAGCCTTAAGAGTTAAGTTGCTTGCGTTTGTGACATGTCTGTGAATAGCTTATGTGCACACCTACATTCATGAACTAGTTTTACATTTTCACAAAAGGTCTTGGTCTGGTAGCCACAATGTTATTTTGAGCTGCCTCATATATATACTAGAACAGAAGTATTTGGCCACACTTATAGGCCCCTTATCTCCAGTGAAGAGAAATCTTTTTGGACAGTGGTACGCTCCCAAAAAAGCTTACATGCCAACAATAAAACAAAGTATACCTTACATTGACTATATACTTAAAACAGAAGTTCTTGTTCTAGTTAGTAGATGTATAATATCTAAACATCTCTACTGTCTCTGCATTAGTAAAACACAATAGTGACTCCAAAACAAGATGGATGTTTGTAATCCAGTGGTAAAAAGAAATTGCCGATAATTAGCTATTTTACGTTTGTAGCTGAAAGTCAGGTTTGCATTTGTATTCTCTCTGAAGATTTCATAAAGGTTCCAATTATCTTTTGTAATACTGAAACAAACTGCTGCGATTCTCACAACAAATCATTCTCATACTCCGGGGGATAGCAATAAAATGAAGACGTGTAAGAGAAATGTCACCAGGATAAAATTAAATTTTGTCTGCGTTTGCACACCACGTTCCAGTCTTTTCTATGATCGGTGGATTAGGTGAAGCACATGTTTTGTTGTGTGATCAGTACAGAGGATGAAAATGATACACAACTTGGTAGAATTTTCCTTGTGCTGCGTAAAATGACGAAATTGTCTAAGGGTTAGGGTTAGTTATTCATTCGTTATCAAGCAGCATGCGAGCAAGCCATTTAGTGTAATAGTCCCTAATTACAATGCAGGCCAAGTGTTAATTACATGAGCCATATAAAAAGACTTTAAATCAAGTTACTTCTTCGGTTAAGCAAAAAAATACAGTAACTAGGCCGGTGCTGTTGTTCCCGACAGCAAGGTGTATATCGGCGAAACAGTCCCATACGTCTGCTACAACTGGCACCAACAGGCACCTTAATCAGACATTGTGTGATTTTCTGGGTTTTAATATTATTAATGATGATCAAACAATGTCTGATTAAGGTGCCGTTGGTGACAGTTGTGGCAGACGTGTGGGGGCCGTTTCGCCGATATACACCTTGCCTGGAGGACGACAGCACAGGCCTATTTGCATACGTGAAACTGCCCACTGATGCTTTCCACCCTTTGCTCAGCTTGCTGTTTATTCATTGAAAATGCATTGCAAACCGCTTAACCTAACAACACCTATAAAACAGAAAGAGGAATGTGGAGTTAGCATTCACAATTTGCTAGCCTTCAATAGAAATACATTAACACTATGAGCCCCGATATAGACAATCTTCACGCAGGCAGTAGACAAAACTGAAACACATTGAGTGGTGTGTATTGCTGCTAGTTTGCATAGCGATGTTCAAAGAAGCAGGACGTGGGCTGGCACCAGTCCAAAGAAAGAGACATAGGTGTGGTTGTTCTAAACCAGGGGTGTCCAAACTTTTTCCCTCTGGGGGCCAAAATAAAATGTATTACTGGTTCACGGGCCAAATGAAAATATATTTAGCATTTAATCAGATTAAATCCAACCTTTTTTTCATAGCCAACTTCTGGGGGTCCTCCCCGCCGAAGATTTTTAATTACATTTCCTGTATTTCAGTGCATTTAGTGCAGGTCTTTTAGCTGTTTATTGTCTAAACAAAACAAAAACAGATTAAAAAAATTAATTAATAATTAATTCTCATCCCAAAGTGTAATTTAATACACACTCAAAATCTGCCCATTCCACTTATGTCATTGATAATTGTGCTTAATATCAATGGATCAAGTGAAGTCCTCATAGGCCCAATCAAAGGGCTTAAAGGGCCAACTTTGGCCCCCGGGCCCCACTTTGGGCACCTCTGTTCTTAACAAATCAGTTCCACAAACAGAGGATCTTTTGATTAATAGGCCTAATAAAAACAATAACATAACAAAATATATAATAAATAAATAATAATAAAACAATAAACTTAATTTAATCTAATGCCAATGTATACTACACTGCAGCAGGCTGGCATCATATGGAGATTCAACAAATATTTGCCTAAATGATAAAAAAGATAGGCATGTAGTATAAACATAAACATGCACAGTGATAATAAATCACTTAAGCTTATGGTATACTAGATAAAACTAAATAAAAAATAAACAGTAGGCTATAGCTTAGAAATATAAATGTGTTTAGAAACAGTCTAAATCCAATGCCTAATACAAAAAAAATCAACTAAAAAAAATAAAATTATAGGCTCCATAATAATAATAAAAATATATAACTGAACAGATTTTAATATTATATGAAGAATTTAGTATTTCTGATATGTTTCCTGCACAGTTTAAATGCTGTCATATATTGCCTGCATGATTCTTAAGGTAGTGTTAACAAGCTCAGCGGCTTTCCTCCGCACGGTACAACAAATTGCTTCTTTCTTGGATCTTGAGAGGTGGCTTTGATATTGGAATCTATCTTTTTAAACTTGGGCAGAAGTGTTTTAGAAAGGAGTGTCATGGAGCCTTCAGCAGCTCATCGCTCAGTTAACTTAAACATTAAATTAGACCTCTTGCTTAGACAGACACCCCTCAGACACCACGCCCTGATGATCGTGTTGGCAGAAGCGAATCGAAGACGGGTGCACGATTTTGCACAAACTGAGCCAGTTTGAGTGATCGCCACTCCAACGCCGTACTGAAAATCTGGCTCTATAACTGGAGTCCACTGCAGATGTTGCTCTCTACACAGAATAAACACATTTCTCTATAGCCACAGTTTTTGGCTGCCCTTCTGTGACTGCACTAAACTTTGTACCAAAAGGCACTAGTAGTCACCACAAAACTTGACATCCTTTGGAGTTTGGGAGAAATGCTGAGGATTTGAAAAACCTGAGAAACAGCCTTTGATGGGTCAGGCGTGCAGCTTTTGGAGAAGAGAGAACTGTCTGAGTAGCCCAGAGGTCATCTGATGGCTCGTCCAGCAGCCATTCAAGCACAACTGCGACTGTCACACACTGGCTGATCAAGTGCACCCAAACAGGGCTAAAGAACAGAGGTAATGCATTTGAATGGGTAAAACAACAAGCTAAACAAACACTGCCAGATGGTTAAAGATTACATTTAACACACAAACAATAAAACAACATATCTTTATCTATTGCAATAATCAAGGGTGTGCGCTACAAAAGCATTATCATTCCTGGACAGTAACCACTTGGGGAATGTGAGATGACCAAAGCGGCCAGACCTAACAAAGTGCAGTGTAGGTTACAAGCCAGACAATGCCCTCAGTGTAGTGGGAGTTACTCATTAATCAGTACACTACATGTCTTTAACAAACAGAGGTCAATATTGGCATGAGTTAAGCTGCAACTTTTAAACAAGCATGACTGACCTCGATAACTCAAAACAAATTAATAGAAACAAATTCTAAACATGAATTTTTGTTAATAATAATACATAATAATTGATTAAGATTAAGATGGGCTCTGTGGTGTGGCTGAAGCTGGCTCTGGTAGAAACAGCGTCCAACCTGAGAACACATAAATATTATGAGAGAATGCTTGTGTGTTTGGGGTCGAGTATAGTACACACTGGCTGTATGTAGTTTAATAATTGAAGCAGCCTAAGGACAGCCTGTCACTTTAAAAATGAACTCAGATAAGAGAGTATTGATGGAGAAGTGCCTTTGAGGGTATGGAGCTGGCTGTCATAGCACGGTCTACAAATTCTTTAAACTCTGTCTTCCCTCATCTGGCTCATTCTTGACAGTGAGTTGAAAGTGTAGATCAGCAAATTGAAGCAGACACAAGCCTCTACAATAACACCCATTACAACCCATTAACTTTAAGACACATGATAAATGTCATGGAGAAATATCTAAAGCTGCAGGCTGTGCTAGTTTCTATTTATGTGAAGAAGCATGTCGTTAACAGTATGACAAAGCCACTCCCTGATGTTATAACACGGTACTCCTGGTATCCACTTAGGACATAGGGCACTATGTATAGGGCAAGTTGTGCTTAACTAATGTTGTGATGACCATATTCAGACCAGGTTAGACCAGATGAAATCCTGGTTTACACATTTTTAATCCATTTTGGGCCAGGGTCAGACCTTGTTTAATCCAGGTTTAGGCATTAGTTCTGGTTTGGTTTAGACTTGGTAGAGTGCCCCACTGAACTGTAAACATGAGCTAAACCAAGTCATGGTCTGAACAAATTTCAAGCCAAGAAAAAATAATGACTTAACCAGGACTAACTATGGTATGAAGTAAAACTAAACCAGGAATAATCAAGGTCTAAACTAGGGCTAAACCAGGAGGATTAACTATAGTACTAAGATAGCTATGAACTAGGATTAAACAAGGTCTGAACTAGGACTTAACCAAGATAAACCCATAACCAAGACTTTACCCAGGCCTATAGATCAGCAGTTTCCAAAATACTGCTCAATGCTTACTTTAAATTTCATTGGGCTCATCTTCAACATGTCTGCATTGATTTTCTGCCATATAGTTGAATGGGTGTACCTAATAAAGTGGCCAGTAAGTAAAGTTGATTATTTTGCTTACATTTAAATAGGAAAAAAAAACCTCCTTAAATGATCTAATGACACAGTTTTGCCTCTGTCCCAAAAATAGCCACGCTGTAAGATTATAGCTGACCTCACAGGAATGCACAGATTGGTGGAGAGTCGTGAAGGCACTGTGCCTCCACAGCAGTCACATGATGGTGAGACAGAGGGAGCGCACAGGTGGAATTTCCCCGAGCGACTCCTTTCTCCCTGACGTCATGTCCAGTGGACCCACCACAAGTTATTATGGTCATATAGTTAGTTCAATTTTATGTCATGGTTTATCTTGATTAGACCATATTTAGTCCATGTTTACACTCAATTTAGTCCTGTTTTAGCTCTTAGTTACAACTGGTTTAGTCATTGTTTATAGTTCTTATTCAGGCCTGGTTTAGACCTCATTAGTGCTTGGTTTTGGCCTGCTATCCTTGGTTAGACCTGGTTTAGTCCTAGTTCATGTCTGACAATGTGATTTTCAGGTGACAAAAGACTATGATGACACAGGCGGCTCAAATGAGGAACTACACTATAAGCAGTTCCCCTTGAAAGTCTTCCACAGAACACAAGCCAATGTTGTTATAAAATATTAAAAGAGGAAGTCATGCTTGTGCTGTTTCTCTTATTTTTTAATTGCGAAGTTCCAGCGTTTTTGTAAGCCATTAGAGGTTTTTGGCTCATTCAATTGTTTGTTTAGACAGAGCATATGAACATTGCCATCTTGTGGTTGATTCTAAGGCACCAATTTGCACTAATTTACACCTACGAGCAAAAGCACACTTTATGACATGGTGGCCTTAGATGTCTCATAGTCATAGGAGTAAACAGGAGGAAAAGTAAACAATCAGCAGGTCTAAACCATGACTAACCCAATAATAAACTAGGTCTAAACCAGGACTAAAGCAGGACTAAACCATGACCAACCCAATAATAAACTAGGTCTAAACCAGGACTAAAGCAGGACGAAACCAGGACTAACCCAATAATAAACTAGGTCTAAACCAGGACTAACCCAATAATAAACTAGGTCTAAACCAGGACTAACCGAATAATAAACTAGGTCTAAACCAGGACTAACCCAATAATAAACTACGTCTAAACCAGGACTAAAGCAGGACTAAACCAGGACTAACCCAATGATAAACTAGGTATAAACCAGGACTAAACCAGGACTAAACCAGGACTAAATCAGGACTAACCGAATAATAAACTAGGTCTAAAGCAGGACTAAACCAGGACTAAAGCAGGACTAAAGCAGGACTAAAGCAGGACTAAACCAGGACTAATGCAGGACTAAAGCAGGACTAAAGCAGGACTAAAGCAGGACTAAACCAGGACTAAAAAAGGACTAAAGCAGGACTAAACCAGGACTAAACCAGGACTAAAGCAATAATAAACTAGGTCTAAACCAGGACTAAAGCAGGACTAAACCAGGACTAAAGCAGGACTAAACCAGGACTAAAGCAGGACTAAAGCAGGACTAAACCAGGACTAAACCAGGACTAAAGCAGGACTAAAGCAGGACTAAACCAGGACTAAACCAGGACTAAACCAGGACTAATAATAAAAAGGTCTAAACTAGGACTAAACTAGGACTAATTTATCAGTGCTGGACTAAAAAGGAGGAAAACTGTCTAAAATAAACTAAACCAAGACTTTGTACCACAGAGTACCACTACTGGTACCCATACCACAGGTTGAGAAAAACACTGCTTTGGCATATGTGGCCACTTTGTAATGTCTTATTTACACTGAAGACCTTCAAAACAGTTCAACAATGGCAACAATGCTCACAGTCAGAGAACACATCGTGTGAGATTACTTATGTCTGAGGAAGGCCACTTATATGAAACTGGAGTGGTGCTCTCTAAATAGGATAAAAGCTCTGTTCTTTTTTGTGTAGCCAAATCAATATCTGGGAGGCCATTACGGCAGGCTGAGCTGAACTTGGGCAGCACCAAGGAGAAGTGTCTGATGTGATGTCTGAGGAGGAGCTCTTAAACCACTAATGTGAGTAAAAATGCTCTGTCTATTGTCCTTGGTCCCATCACACTCAGCTGTTTGGGCCATCTGTGACGTCACACTCAGTCACAGGCTAGAAGCAAGCAGGCTGCCGGGAAGAGGAGCAGAAACAATGTGTTAAATCAGCACGCTATACAAACACATTCAACAGCTATACTAAATGGGTGGGTATGTGAATTTAAGATTAAAGGGATCATATGAATAATCAAGGAGGTATTTCTGGGCCCTCTGTCCCCCTACTGGCCATGTACACTGCAATACTACAGCCAGTGCAAACAATGAAAAGTAGCAAGGTAGGTTTTCTTCATCTGTCGGTGTAGATAGGTGAAGCCAGTGGTTTGAGCTCCTGAGAAGGCCATTGTCTCAGCGTAATATGTGAATGAAACAAAGTAACTGATAGCAAGTTGGGTTAGTGGGGTCCCCTCCATATAACACATTGAACAACATCCTTTAAGGCCCTATTTATATAGAAAGGTGAAACCAGTGTTTTGAGGTCCTGAGAAGGTCAGCATCTCAGCATAGCCTACTGAAATCAAAACAACTGATAACATAAGAAAGGCTCAGAAAATGTTTAGCCGGGCAAATCCGCCCTCCAAACACATTCAAGAAGAACTAAAACAACGATGGATGAAAATAAGATTAACGTCTAAACAAACCATCAAGCACACCACACTGACGGAAAAGTATATTTGGAAAGTCTGGTTATGGATAATTGCTTTCAGTGCATTGAACTTTCCAATTATCCTGAAGTCCTTGCCAGCATTTCCACTATGGGGGCGGAGGGTGGGGAAGGGGTTGGTGGGTCCAGTTGGTCCTATCCTTGGGAATGACAGACTTTTTAAACTACATGTAACTCCTGGCTGTACTTGTGGGGCAGGCCTCCTCTTTCTCAGACAACAACTGCAATCCACCAATGGGACAGTGTTTGTCTGTCCCATGATGCAAGCATCTCAGCCCAAAAATGTAAACATCTGGCAAACATTTTGACTTGCCACAGAACACAGTTGAGTAACTCTTCGCTTGGGCATTTCAGACACAAACAAAAGTCAATTTATCGAGTTAAGCGTCTTAGAATTTCAGGTGTTTTGTTGTTTCTTGTCACAATATTGTCCGTAGCCTACAGCAATACTAGACTAATACAAAATAATCAGTTTTTTTGTAATAGGGTTCATCATTTTTTTAGACTATTAAATTCAACAAAGAAGACAAACAGGGCATGAGGGTGCTCACATGAGTTAAGTCACGCTTCTTTAGTTTTAGCCCATAGTCTCCAGAAGACAGCACTTACTGTTACAGTACCATAATAAGTAGCCTTAAAATGTACACCCAGAATATAGATTTAAGAGATTGCAAGTAGCTTGTTCGATATAAATGATAATCTTACCCTGACAGGAGCTGTCTTTTGTGGTACTCGAAGTAATTAAACAGCGGGTTGGTGGCATTCCTCTTAGGATTCGTCAAAAAGATGTCCATGGCATGTCTGGGATTGGGATAACGCACGCCGCTATAGCTCCATCATGGCAGTGACGCCGGGTGGTCAGTTAACACTCCTCCGTCTCTCGTAGTCCTGACACAAGGTTGCAGTTTTCTCCGACAGGACTGATGCGTGGGGAATTCCTACTAGTCACATTTTCCTGGGAAATGATTGGCTCGACACCAAACTTTGGCAGTAGTGAGTAGCACGCTGCTGTAGCCTAAGCAAGGAAATAGATCATTCTATTACAAACAATTATTAACAATTTGGCTCAATACAAGAGTAGCTAAACTAAAGTATTAACATCGACATTGATCCTGTAAAATGCTATAAATGCCGGAGTTAATGACGAAGCAATTACGAGAACTGCAAACTAAAAACAAATGTCTCTGGCAGCGTCTTTTAAAGCTGAATTTGGACGCACATGTGTCACCACTGTAGGTTGCAATAATCCAAAAGTGCAGAAGATGTTTTTTTTTGTTTGGTGGTCGGTCATTTAAAGTCGCTCCAGGTCCTTTAAAATCTGCAAATTAAGTAAGACTGTTGTGTGGCATCTTCCGGGATAGCAAGCCGATGAGAGCAATTCAGGATAGCTCATACACGGGCGGGGCTAATGTTATTGAAGTTTATCTGGAAATTATTTGTGCATGGAAGTGTGATATAGCCTATTACAAGTAGGTGATTTTGTGTGCACTTTCAGTTCATTAGCAGACTCGATACTAGTCATGACATATATCATTTTATTATAGAGTCGCATAGTATTATTACTGCCTCCACAAAGTGAAAAGATTAGTTCCCATACCGGGAGTCGAACCCGGGCCGCCTGGGTGAAAACCAGGAATCCTAACCGCTAGACCATATGGGAAACTTGAGGTGCCTCATACAAATAAACTAATTTCCAAAGTATCTGCTCCGTCATAACTTGAGCTTGTTTAGCTATACCATACAGGAGCACGTTTATGCGATGATGTACAAGTTTATGAACTGCACGTAACTCAAAGACTGTCCTTCTGCCCTACCTTCACAGATAGGTCTGGGTAATATATAGCTGTCTGGCATTAATCTTGAGTGGAAGGCGACATCTAGTGTTATGTCATGCAACTGCAACAATTATCGGACACCAGAGATATACGTATATCGTGTATTTTACAACTTAAGGGTATACCCACAAAAAAAATAACTAAAATAACATACGGGTCTAAAAAGAATAAACATCTGAGTCCACAGTTATCTATGTGTGTGTGGTTCAAAGACGTCCGTAAAATAAAAAGGTGCTAAACACATGACGTAATTTTCGCTGGGATGATACAAGTGGAATATTAGGGGGCGATACTCCAGTTTAGGAACTACTTACAGCTACACCTAGTCTCGCGTAGCTAGTTTTTCTCAAGAGCTATTGGCACATTTACATATGAACTAATGGTTGTGTGATTTTGTTCGTTTCACAACGCAGAGACGTAGTGCTATAAACGGCGGGGCCACCCTCTCTGAAGTACGAAGTGGTAGTGCCCGTAGACTCGCAGAGAAAGCCAAATATTTGACAAACTAGCCATTGGTGGCTAGCGAGCTAGCTTTAAATTATAGACCCATTAAATACGCATAATCAATCTCCAATCGTTTAGGTATATGCTAAAGTTTTAAGTTTCTCCCCAAACAAGATGTCAACGCCAGCTAGAAGACGCTTGATGAGGGATTTTAAACGGTAAGCCAAACAAAACAATGGTTATAGCAGTGAGCTTTACCCATAGCTAATATTAGCTAGCCCAAAGTGATTTTGTTTTTTTGCGTGTACTCAAAATAGTACTTTATAGCACAGACGATAGCGTTAACACACACGAAGACGTCGTCAACATTTTGCTATAAGAGGGACATAAACGTTGTGTTAGTTATTATTGGCCAATGTAATGTCTCAGGTTAGGTTCATGTAATAGTATCCTGTTAACGCTACCGGTATGTCGGTGACACCCGGCTTTTACGGCACCATTATGAGGATGGGGGTTTTTCATTATGATAAATCTATTGTATTAATCCTTTCTGTTCTTGTGAATACTTTCACATAATCTGTACTAAATGAGAGTATTCAGCAGTAACAAATGGATAGTGAAAATGGGAACTAAATGTAGGCTCTGTACCAGTTTCGGTCTCTACCAGTGAAAATGTGCCATGCAGCAAAATATGGCAACAGGACAAGACCAGAAGATAATGATCAGACCTGCAAACACAAAACTCAAACAGCCAAAGCACTCTTTTCTTGATGGCATTTTGAATGTACTACCTCTACATCTCTCTAACACAGTTGCTGTTTTATTGTCTTTTAGGCTGCAAGAGGATCCCCCAGCTGGTGTTAGTGGTGCTCCATCAGAAAACAACATTATGGTTTGGAACGCTGTCATTTTTGGGTAAGACACAACAATTAGAGAATACAATAATAAACGTGTGACGTGTTCATTGTATGAGTTACACGTTTTTTCTCTTTACATTTCAGGCCAGAAGGAACACCTTTTGAAGATGGTAAGTCTTTTCACAAGCAATGCTTTGTTTTAATACTCACAGCTTATTTATTGGCAATTTACTTTTAGGTACCTTCAAACTTACCATTGAGTTCACAGAGGAATATCCAAATAAACCTCCAACAGTGCGATTTGTTTCCAAAATGTTTCATCCAAATGGTATGTATATTATAATTGCTAATTGTTACTCAGATTATTTTTGGTACTAGATGGATAATTGTTTTTTTTTGCAGTGTATGCTGATGGTAGCATATGCTTAGATATACTTCAGAATCGCTGGAGTCCAACATATGATGTCTCATCAATCTTAACTTCAATACAGGTAACTAAACACGTGATTTAAACAACTGCACCCAATTCTGTGAACAGCCTTTTAAAAAAATCTAAAGTGTGTTAGTCTAATTGTAATAAGCGTTCTTATCCTGTTCCTTATGGTTGTATTTTAAGTCTTTACTGGATGAGCCAAACCCCAACAGTCCAGCTAACAGTCAAGCAGCCCAGCTGTACCAGGAAAACAAGCGGGAGTATGAGAAGAGGGTTTCTGCTATTGTTGAACAGAGTTGGCGTGACTGTTGACCCCTGTTATCATTCATGTATAACCAGTGTCCAGCCCAAAACCAAGAAACCACCATTCAAGAAAATCAATCTCACAAAAATAAAACGCATTGTATTATCCTTCTCACTATATTTGTCCCATAAATGTTGCTAAGTTTGTATGCTGTTGTGTTGTTGCGTTCACTCCTGGTGAATGCTGTTGGCAGGCAAGTGTGTTTATTAAAAGTTAATGTACCTTGTTATAGCCGGGTTACTTGCTACATGCCCCAACCCCTTTCTTTAAAAAGGCTGTAGTCAGTCTCTCATTTGTCAGATTTATACTTATTTACTAAACTGGTTCTGTGAGTGACAGTTTACCAAGAGTTTTCCATTTGGTTTGATGCATAGTAATGTCTCAGGTTAGGTTCATTTAATAGTATCATGCTACTCGTATGTCAGTGACACTCAGCTTTTACAGCACCATTATGAGGATTCTGGTCTATATTGTGAATACTTCCACATACTATGTATTAAAATGAGAGTATTCTGCAGTAACAAAATGGATAGTTGGCGCTGTACCTTTGTTAACATAACAAAGTAAGAGTTCAAATTAATATTCTTAGGGGTTTAACTAGTTGGAATGGGCTCACTTTGGTTTTGTTGCCTTTTTAAAAAAGCCTTTCGAGGGGATCCTTAAACAAAAATAACTTTGTGTGAACATTCATCCCCCTCACAACTGAAAAGATGCCTTTATGGGTCTTCCCATCTACTTTATATATTTGTGAATTCATTCTGCCCACAGACAACACATTTCAGACCCTTTCTGAGCTGTTAATGTTAATTGCACACTTTTATGAAAGTATAACGGTCTTTCTAATAGGCTGAATATACAGTCTAAAAACACTTTGCACTGGTAACCCATGTAACAAACTGTACATTTTCTTGTAAATAAAATGCATATAAATCAAATATTTGTTTACTATGTGTGGATTCACGTGATTACGTGAACAGCCCACTATTCCATAAAGGGCCATATTCTGACTTATTTTCAAGTTTGAAATTATGACTGCAGTTTATAAGATATGGGTAAAACATGTTTATTGCTTTACATTACCACGGTGAAACTCAAAACCCTGAACAAGCTTGCATCCCTTTTTGTTGTGCGAAAAATGTCCAAAATCCTTTTTGGCCAAACCACAAATATCACAAAACAGTACACTATAAAGACAATTTAACTCACAATAGTATATTCTGAAGAAGATACTTAACATAACTACAACAAACAGCAAAATTAAATAAAGTAGATGCTCTGTAGCTGTACTAACTCATAACGCCACAAGACAACAATGGAGGCAAAGTCAATCGCAATTAAACAGTGTATTCTGGATGTGCAAAAGTATGTCAATTATGTGTCAATGTCAGTCCTGATTTTGAGCAAATTCATCTGGGGAAAAAAGTTGCATACTTCATTATCAAAGTTTTTTTAAGAAAAAGGAAATGTAAATGTTGGGATACCAAAATATTCTAATAGATGATGTCATAGATGATGTCATGCAAGTTACTGGTAGGCCTGAGGTTTAATGAGCTCATATCGCCCCACTTGTCCTTCTTCTAATAGCTGGTCAATCAACTGTTCTTTATGTACTTTGCGACTAACAACAAGGAACCGTTGCCTTCCCTGTCCATATGACTTGCTCCGAAGGCCGTACTTCTGAGATATCTGGTGAATCTGCTTGCGTTCGTCGTTGGTCAGCTCAGAGGAAAAGCGGAGATCATCCTGCCTGTCTGAAATGGCAAAGTTATGAATGATGTCCTCAAGGTCACGCTTGTTGAGCTGCACATCCACATCCATGCCGAGACCTTCTCGGGAAAACTGCTCCTTGACGCGGATGGGCTCTGCTATGCCTTCTCCATCGCGACCCAGGCCACCACCTTTCCAGCCCATTTTTCGGAGCAGCTGATTCCCGATATTGTCTGCTTTGATTTCCTGCCTGGCTGACTCTTCATCTGAACGGCCCATTATCTGCGACCGCGATATGGCGTCGCCGTTACACTCTTTTCTAAGGTTGGATTTAACCACAGCATGCGTCTGTTTTAATGTTTTTAGGGCCTCATTTGCAGCTATGTGCTTGACAGTTTTCTTGGGCCCTTCTCCTGCTGCAACCATCCGACCTTCCAAATAAACTTCACACTTCCAGGACTGATCGGGCTGAACTGAGAACTTGTAATCAACAGTCACTTTATTAAACTGAGCTGTATCGTTAATGATACAAATTGCATTATCTGAATTCTCAAGGATAACTAAGTCAAGATGTGTTTTGTTAACCTGTAGTCTATTATCTGACTGATTATTTCCCCTGTAGAATCTGGATTGTTGCTCCTCTTGTTGCTGTTGCCGCCTTATTTCCTCATTCCTACGAAGCCTTGTAAGAGCTTCTTCAGCCGCTACGTGCTTTGAGATCTTTTTAGTGCCTGTCCCTGTTCCCAAAAGCTCATCTTGGAGAAAAACGTTGCAAATCCAAGTACTATTGGGAAGCATGTTAAATTTATAGTCTATTTTCATACGATTATAAGCCGCTGAATTGTTGAGAATGCATATTGCATCGTGGGCATTATTCAGAACCACAAATTCACTCCAGTGTTTCTGTCGGTCAAGCTCAATCAGGCCTTTTGGCGTCGACTTATTCTCTGGGTTACATAGAGCAGGTACAAAGGCTGGGGTTGGGTTGTGCGTCTGGCAGACAACCATGTCACTGATCACCGAATGTCTATGTTTGCGCTCCACAACACGCACCTCCACTGGCTCCAAGAAAAGCCTTAAGGCCTGCTCTGAGGCACGGTCCCTCGCTCCATTTTTACTGCCCGAGTATCCAGTGGCAAGATAAACCTGCTGACATCTCAGTTCACAGGCATAGCCATCAGAGGGCACTTTCTTGTTTTTGGGCAAGTCGGCTGATGGAATCTCCTTTAGATTGACATAAATATATTCAGGATTTGTCTTGCAAGCTTGGATGCTTCGACTTAAAATATAATTAAAGTTTTGTTCATCTTTTATTGTTTTATATGAGGACTCACATAAAGCAACTCTAAGTGCAGATGCCACATTAGCAATAAGTCTTTGTTTCTCCTCCAGTGTTGTTGAAGATACTGGATAAGGAGATGAGAAATGAGAAATTCTGCGATTATTTCTGCCAAGACTGTCATGGCCACTGTTGAACGACCTGCTGGTTGATGGTCGATCTTCTTGACTATACCCCAGACCTGATCTGTTCCCACCATGGAACCCATTATAATTTTGGGGCTGAGAATAAGAGTCAAAGCTACTTGAAGAATGTGCATCATATTTGGCTGTGTACTCCTGTTGCGTTCTTGCCCAAAAATTTGAAGTTGTCCCACAACCTCTATAACCTAATCCTACTGTACTTTCAGAAAACCCTCTGTCCCCATCTCTATGGAGACCCCAGGAGTCAGAGTTGTGGGATGTCTTTCTGTCAAAAGCAGGCTCACGCACTTGACTGGTGGGGTTGTATGAGGGGTGATCATGGTCCCATTCTCTACCATGGAGCTGCTCACTGTTTTCCTTCCCATTAGCACCAACACTGACAAAGAGCACAGGCTCAAATCCAGGTCTGGAGCCAAAGTTTGACACCGGTGTTTTCCTCAGTGGCCCTTCTCCTGAAAATATACAATATTTGTTTTAGATTCTTCTTTAAGACAATTTTTAATTAGATAATAATCAATATTCTGATTACATTGTCTAGCTACTGTTTAAAGGTTACCCCTGGCTCAAGTTACTTATGTTTGGGCTTTAATTAAAATGGTATAACTGTAATAGATTTGTATTACATTGTTTTATATATTGGGTTGTCTAAAAGTATGTGTGATGCACATATTCAAACTGTTCTCTGAAGTTATATAAGTAATAATAGCAAACCTACGGTCACCAGAAGAATATGGTCTTTTTCTTGAATCAGAGCCTTGATTTTGGTAAAAGGAGGACACTCCACCATGGTAATTCCGTGCCATCACCTGCCAAAAACCCCATCCATGAAGTTATAGAGGAACACCACCATTCACTGTGGCTCATCATGAACGGCTACTTGAAAACTGAATGTATAATTAATCGTTTCTGAAAAGATCAAACTCTTTAAACAATAACTCCAACAAATTTAAACTCAGTACAATTAGGTTAAGGTTCACATGTTTTATTTGAGTAAGGTTAAGGAACTAGCCTTAGCATTAGCATTAGCTTTTTCTGAGTGATTATTTTTTTTACCTCGGGCTGGAGTTCAAGTAGTCCGGCAGATTAGCAAACCATCGTCATTTTTTGGTAAACAGTAGCCTTGACTATTTTTGCATAGACTAGTCTTCCATTTACTATCCGATACAGTAACGCTTGAAGCATTAGCATTAGCTTGTGTGTTCAAACCCGACGATGTTTTTTTCTTTTTGTTTGTATTTTCAGTATCACGGAGATCTTTGGCAAGGCTGAGAAATACTTTACCACATCGCTAGAGCTCTGCGTTTAACAACTTATAATACATAAACTATAGACGTCAATAGAACCAGTATAACGCATCCATTTTCTGACCCAAAATAAAAATCATGGCGTAACCCTGGAGATACCCACAATCCTTTGCAGCAGCCGGTGTAGTTCCGCATCGGCTCCATTTAGGAGTAATGGGAAAAGAACAGAACCGAATGGCGTGCATTTTTAATACCTACATTTTAGTAATTGCGGAATAATGACAAAGAGGATATATTTTGTGTGACAGTATAATTTATAGATTGAATCATTAAGTTGTTCTTCATTCTTTTCTACTGTTTTTTTTGTTTTATTTTTTACAAGGCCTTTAAGATTTGCACAGATTGGTTTGAATTTGAAAGAGAGATTTGCTGATATCAACAGTCAGACTAGGTTGAAATGACCATTTGTTATTTCCTGGCATGCAGAAGGCCATACTTTATTAGGCTCAAAGTTGAATATTGAGTGTATGTGCCATTAGAAATCCATTTAGCACTATTGATTTCAAGCTGATCATGTCAAAATAGAGAGCGAGAGCAGTATAGCATACCAATGTATTGAATTTCCAAGTTCCTATTACTAATAACAGACAACCATTTATAAATTGAGCCATATTTTTTATTGAAAATGTACATCAATGGAATCAAACTTAAGCAACAAACTGAACCGGGTTTGTAACGTGGGAGGTTTTGACCATAGAAAGAGGCAATGACTGATACAAACTTGAAAAATATGGAATTTTCTGACACTCAATATTACTTTACACTCAGAATAACATCATAGGTAATAAACAACAAATTATCACTTCAATACACAAAATATATCCTTATAAATTATATAAATGCATACCTCAATACTTCTGGGATTCAGTTCCCTTTTACTAATATTTGGCAAAATGATTACGACTCCGGGTCATTACAAATATACAATAAAATTCACCATTTCAATAAAATAGTAACATAAATCAAATTAAGACTGCATGGGGATAAAAAACAAACAAAAAACAAGCATGTCGAAAAAATGCAAAGCGGTTAAATAATGCACATGCAGAAAATAGAATATATAGAAGGCTGGCAAATATTAATGCACAATGGCCAATGCATGTGTCATCCATGGTATTTAAACAGCAATAATGTACATATGGGCACCATTAACATACATGCTGAGAATCATATTGCTTTGGCTTAGGCATGATTATGACTTGCTTATTTATTTATTTTTAAGTCTTAATATAATACAGTAAATGAAAATGGCTTCTATGCTTGTTTAATCAGTATGTCTCAATGTTTTGGTGGCATATTACTGTCTGTGCTTAGTAGTGGGAATAGCCTTCCCATTCAAAACATGAATGCATAGTATAGATGACTGGACTCTAGCAGATCAATATTGTTTGGCCTATGTATGACTACCTAATGACTTTTTACCTGAAAATAGACACTTTATATACAGTACAGTAAGACTATAGCAGATTCAAGTGTGCCTATAGTTCTCAGCCTTAGCCTCATAATGTGACTAGAAATACCATTAGATTGCACATAAGACCATGATTAACAAGGGCTATGCAACAAGAAATAATGTTGATAAAAGTCAGAAAAAAAGGAAGGGTTAAAAATGCCCACTTCTAGCTGAAGATGCAATCCTCTCCTCGAGTGGTCAAATGGTTTAAAAGAAGCTATTGAGACAAAGGGAGACAAAGAGACAGAAATTCAGTGGTTAGAGAAGCCAGAGCAGTTTGCAAAGAATGAGGAACGTATCGGACAGCAGAGAAAACAGAGGCTTGATTGTTATCAATAATGTAAGTGAAAAAAGAAGTGAACAGATATTAAATCCAGTGACGATGCTGCGTGGGACTTACAAGATATGACATACTGGTAACTGCAAAAGTATTTGGAAAAATGGTATTAGTGACACAATAAAAATGCACAGTGAAGCTAATATTGTCTTTCTTGCTCAGTGTGAGGTTATATGAGCATCAGACAGTACATTTGAACCCATAAAATAGAAAGCAGGGAAACTGTTAGGGACCATGGATGGTGGTGTCCACAAAGCTCCTGGTCACAACTGGAGTAAACAACACACAAAGCTGCTCTCTCAGTGAAGCCTGGGACCTCAGGCTCTACTCAGTGCAGAGCCAGGGGTTACTGCAAAGGAAGTGAATACAAACAGACAGATGAGCGGACCAGGGCTACGGCCCTTCTCTCAATGAATGAGTTATGTGAGTAAGTTTTACTCACATAACTAAGAAAAACATAGTTAACCTACTTTACAAAATGAGTACAGCATGGTCAGAGTATACATTCAGGTAAAAAGAAAAATCTTTATTTTCAGTTTTAAAATGTTTTTTCTGTTCAACAATGGTACAAACAATACTGGTCCCTGCACAGGGAGTGACCTTCATTGTGCCTTCATTAAAATATATAAAAAAGAAATATACAATTGCACTGACAAACATTTAAAATGTCACATTTGTGTAAAAGAAGATGCAAATGTGAAAGCTATTACAAGTAAGCAAAAACACATGGCAATGTATGAGGCATGGATAAAAGTGGCTAAAGATTAGATTTGTTTCTTTTCATGCATCAGGCTAAAATGAAATAACACCAGAACTGGGGCATAATCATTACTTTGTGTGGGGCAATCAGGACTAGGGTAATATAAGTGAATGGTATGTGTATAAGCATTTACACCACCCAGTGTCTGATGCTTCACTTCAGCCTCAACACATTTTTGATCATTACAGAAAGTCATGTATGTTAATATTTCAAAAAGCACACTCTACCATGCAAAGACTCATAATAAAAATACCTTTACCAGCAATGAAATAGCTTTTTGAAATGACTAAAATGACAACAACAAAAAAAAACTGTTATGCATTCAGCAGTTAGAAGCTGTGTGCAACATCTTCCACATAGCATAAGCATGTGGAGGGTTGCATTATGGGGGTTCAGGTGAGAGTAAGGCTGGGGAAAGGGTGAGAGGATGGGGTAGAAACTCATTCACAGCGGGATGGCCACAAGGGAGCACTTGTTCTACACGAATCCTTAGCTGAAATAAAAGAGAAGGGTTGTTAACGTTTTCTTTGTTAATCATTAGGGCAAAAAATACTAAAATCTTATTAGTGTGTGGAGATTTTTAGTCAGAATTGATCTCATTATGTCCCAGTTCAATTATTTGTCTGGAGTAAGTAAGCTTTTCATCTATTTAATTGTTAAGAGTTAATATACCTCTCAGTGGATTTGGCTCTTGTATTCGCTCAAGAGGGAAGGAGAGGCAGCAGGGGTCGTCATATGGTCATAGGATCAACAAAACATGTCATCTCAATAAACAGAGAAGACCCAGAGGCTATATGCTGCTCTGGTCTGACCCATTCTCAGCTCAGCCTTGAATGGCTCTTTGTACAAGCATAGAGCAGAGGGGGGAAATGACTTGAGAGAGCAACATAAAGGGTCGTTGTGGGTTTAGGGAGGCAGAGGGCTGTATGAAAGCCTAATAAGCTGGTTTATTTAGAGGCTGGCACAGGGACAGTAAACCCTGCCAGCTGAAGGATGTCATTTACACTATTCTCTACTGTAACTAAAAACGGAAAAAAATAACCTGCAACAGTTCTTTACAAATATAAAACAGTTAAACAGTACCAGCTTATACATCGTTTGGCCTATAAAGGTTTTCCAGTTATTTTGGGGGTATTACCGGGATGTCTTACCAGAAACAGTCCTTCATGCAGCATGCAGCAAGTGTGGAAGTTAACTGGAAAACATTATGGAAGCAATACAGATTTATCATGCTCTCAAGACACAAACATAATAACACAAGCAGTAATCTTCAGTTAAAGATTTGACAATAAATGTTTTTCAGTGAACCATAGACAGCAGCTGTTTAGAAAGAAGTGTTCAAGGCACAATTCATACAAGGAGTGGCTGTGAAAAGTAAATGATTAATGTAATAAACCTTCTCAGTGCAAGAGTCTTCTTCCTTTTTAAACAGGCACAGAGTCAAACACTATTGCATCTATATGCTATTTGCTATACAGTCACCCTCCAATACAGTGCAAGAAAGAGACAATTTCATTATTTTTAGTTAAACATGAATTCTACACAAGTTAAAGAAAGTTCTGATGAAATGAAAAGCTTATTCATGATATTGTTGGTTTCTTTGTGTAAAATGTAGAAAGAACCATCTGAAAAGTGGTGGAAGTACTTGATTTGACCAAATAAACGGTCACATCACTTATATAGACCAATGTGTGTATTTTATCTTCAACAAGATCCTGTGTTTTGAGTAGTCTTCTGCACCAGAGGCAGGAAAAGAAAAGAGACACAGGGAAAGAGGACCATACTTACTTTTTCCTCTCCTTCTCCCTCTTAAGTGTGGTGGAGCCCCCTGCCTGCTGCGCCTGGTTTTGCAGCAGCTCTGCAGCAGTCTTTTTCTGTTTGAACATGTTGAGCTCATCGTCCAGAGACTTCTTCTTCTCCTCTAGTTTCTTCTTCTCGTCTTGATGGAGTTTCTTCAGTCGGTCAAACTTTTCATGTAACTATGAGATAACAGTAATTTCATGTTATATGCATATACGTTCATGCTACGCAAAAGTAAAAAGAAGTAACAGATACAATAAATGTACCTCTTTCTCGGCTTCTTTCAGCTCTGACTCTTTCTCTTTGACTCTTTGGACAAACATTTGCCTCATTTCTTCCTCCTTTTTTTGCAGCTCACCCATAAACTCATTCCGTTTGGCCTCATAAGTTTCCTGAAGACTGATTGTGAAGATTTTACAAAGATGTTAGACAGATGTACACTATATGTTCTGTTGCTGTAGTAAGAGTTGTGATGTACACTATATGTTCTGTTGATGTAGTAAGAGTTGAGATGTACACTATATGTTCTGTTGATGTAGTAAGAGTTGTGATGTACACTATATGTTCTGTTGATGTAGTAAGAGTTGTGACGTACACTATATGTTCTGTTGATGTAGTAAGAGTTGTGATGTACACTATATGTTCTGTTGATGTAGTAAGAGTTGTGTGTTACCTGAAGGGTTTGCTGTCAGGGTCCGTGTCCTTAAAGCCCATCTCCTCCAGTTTACAGCGGCGGTACAGCTCATAGTGACGTGTGTGAGTCTGCTCCCGAAGGTCCTCCATGTTCACTCGGATCAGCATTTCCCGTAGTTTAACAAAGTCACAGTGATTCTCATTCTCCACTGTCAAACACAAAAAGCAAATAACTAATGTTCTGTACAATGAGAACTTTGTATTAGTAACTTATTTATTCAAACTGTCAGTAGACTCTAAACTAGGGTTAATGCCCCTGTGGATGCTGATGTAATGCGCACCTATGTTGCCCTATGCCCACACTTCAGGTCATGTGACACACATACACACAGTTTAGAGTAAATTGACCTAATTTCAAATAAAGCCTCAAGTCAGTAATTTCATACTGAAAATCATTTGGATATAATTCAAATGTTGGAACAATGACTTTCAGCTTTGGGCTAGGGTAACAGGAGGACAGCTCTCACACAATCAATAAAACAGCATGCTCTACAAAGGCTCACTTTGCAGTTACTGCTGCAAACAGACTAACTTGATACTGATGGACCATTATTAATTAATTTAAAAAAACACTAAATCAATTTATTCATAATATTCTTGTAACAGCTAAAAGCTGCTGCTCTCATTCTTAGTGAAGGCAGAGAGGTTGATAACTGTGGTTATATAACAGATCATCATCAGCTAGTTTTCTGCTGCCCAAAGATGAATTTGAGTGGAGCAGTTCTAATGGCACAGAGCAAGCTCCACTTTTTGTTTTTTAGCGTGGCTTACCTTGCACAGTCCCCCAGGGGTACTGCCGGGCCTTCACCATCTTGTTCCCAATTTTCACTTCCTCTGTGCTCCCCACCACAGCAAAAGGCAAATGGCTCTGCATATATAAAACACAGGTATGATTCAATTAGTTGTGACTGAAGACCAGGCAATATAGAACATCTGGAATAACACACATTAGAGAACTTTAAGTATATACGTGAATGGATACAATCTCTGTTAAACCAAAATGTAATTCTAGTGTTCTGCCAACACCAGAATATATTACATAAAAGAACATTAGTGACATCTTACATTCATCGTGGAGTTGATCTCTGCCACAGTCTCATCGTCGGTGGGAAACTGGTAGATCTGAACTCCATTGCTGACCAGCTCACTGGTGATTTTGATTTTGAACTTGGCCAGCTCGCTCTTAGAGATAGCATCTGACTTGGCAATGATAGGAACTATATTAACCTTAAACAGAAGAAAGATGTTTTTGATTTTATTTCATTTTTCAAAACCAAAACTGCAGTAAATTTGCTTTTTGTCGACTCAAATATTGTACTAGATGATAGAAAAAACAAGCATGTACACAATTCATTCATAAAATAACATATTTTCCCTAAAAGTGTATTTTGCATATTATATTTCTGATGCATTGCAAACCTTAAGAAACAACTGGCACCCGTTAATTTTGTTAAATAAAAAGACAACTTAAAATACATTTCTTGTAGTAGCACATGAGGACAGAATGGTCTCAGTGCCCCATAGGTAAATGTGTAAACTGTGGATCAAACTGTTGTGAGTGCATGCCTCAGGGCACAGCTGCAATAGTAAACATCAAACTCTCTGATTGTACTAAAAACTGTGGGTCTATGCAGAGAAGCTGCAGCGGAAAAGACCAAGCCAGCAGCAGCTGAGCTGCCTGCATTTTACACATGACCTACACCAATGCATTACAGGACCAGGGCAATTTGCATAGAGACAGATGACCTAAATGCATTCTGTGTAGACCAACAAATAGGAAAAAAATAGAGCCAAGGAGTTTCCGTAGTGTCTGTATATTTGGGCTCAAGGCTGCTCTTTAATGTTATTCTGCAAACATTCACCATTTTCCTGTAGTGATAACCAGGAAATGTGTAGTAAGCTCACCTTACTATCCAGCTTCTTCATAGTAACCAAGTCCAGGGACTTCAGAGAGTGTCCAGTTGGAGCAATAAAGTACAAGCAGGCATGGATACGGGTGTCGTGATAATTGTGCAGCGTCCTCTTAATTTTCAGCTCCTCTTGGAGGTATGCTTCAAACTGAGCATCTATAAACTCCACAATGGGCTTGTAGCTGTCCAAAGGAAAGACGTTATAGTTACCATCAGACTAGAAACAAATATACTGATGTCTTGCAACAACCTTGTTACCTGTCCTCTTTATTGATTTGGTCCCCAAAGCCCACTGTATTGACCATAGTGAGTTTCAGACGTACATTGCTCTCCTGCAGTTCATAAGTGTTTGACTTGAGAGTAACTCCTGGCTGGTTGTGCTGAGTAGGATCCCCTTCAAACTTGGTGTTAAATAATGTGTCCATCAGAGTTGATTTCCCCAAACCAGTCTCCCCTAAGAAACAAAGACAATGCATCTTTGAATAGTACTTAATGCAATATAACAGTCCAGTTTAAACTAATCATATTTTTTTCTTATTCAGTTTAACAGAAATACACCTCAAGCAAATTAGATTCTATACATAAATCACATCATTTTTCAAAGACTAAAAATAGCAAAAAATAACCCAATTACTTTAAGGGCCTGTCAGATGACTCAGTTACAAAGCTTGCTCTGTATGATTTGCTATTTTTACACATTACAGCCTGTTCCGAAGGCTAAGCCTGTTGGCCCATTTTTGTTCAATATCTAATATCTTCAAATGTCCGTGCTTCCTTTAAATCACCAGTTTCATGCAATGCTTCTGAGCACATCATATTTTAATAAATTTGCTCGTAATCCTACAGATCATATCACATAATGTCATGTCATGTTTATTAATCCATGTGTGCTGCTGCCCTGTTACCTAAAGTGGTGAAATTATTGTACATATGTTTTATCACAATATATTGTACATTATTTATCATTAACATTAACTAGGCAAAGGAAGATCAGCCAGGAGGTGAGTGATAGAATAAGTCTTTCTAAGTCACCTGATACATTCTCTGCACAGACACTGCATCTTATGACTTTCACTGAAGCAATGTTGTCCTATGACCTGAAGAAAACTTATTTCATGCATGATATACTGACCGACACAGAGGATGTTGAAGCAGAAGCCATGGTTAACAGACTTGTTAACCAGCTGGTCCGGCATGCTGTCAAAGCCCACATGGCCTGACAGGGGTACAGCACGAGCACCTTCACCCTGCACACATCATCATCATCAACAGGTTGGAACGTGAAGGTGCTGAGAACATTTACTTAGACAATGCTGATAGTTGAGAGTGAAATTCGGTGGAAGTAACCGACTTCCTGTTTTATGAAATTCTCACCGGTATCAAAACAGGAACAAAACAGGTACAAAACAGAGTGTTTACATAGACATTTTCATGTAACTTTCACATTTATTGTATTGTACTACACGGTCTTAAAGCGTTCAACAAACACCTAGTATTTGAGCGGTGTTATGTATGTGTGGGCGTGTGGTGAACATCTCTTCATGTTCCTGCAGTCTGAGTTAGTATAAGGTGCAGGAAAATGAAGAATTCAGATTACATGTGAAGGAAAACGCTCCGAACCAGCTAAACCTCAGCCACTGTGCCATTATGTGGTTTACATAACTGTTGCTTTTGCAGTGGCTTTGAGACAAAAACATCCCCTCCTAGGGTCAGTTTAAAATAACTAGGGTTTTAAGTGACAGCTGTAGATAACTTGAATTGTTGAAACTGGGTGTAAACAGCTGACAGTCCTAGTAAAACGGGGGTGACACTCACATATTCTTACAACTATCATGTGTAAGAGCCTTCATTCATTCATAGCTTTATCAAAAGGATTGAACCTTTTAACAAAGTCCCAGTTCGGCGCACGTTTATGAACTAAACACACTCATAGACTTTAGTCTGCCGTTATACAATGTTTGTCTTTTATATCCTACAACACATTTTCAACAAAATTACAGACAACGCCCGAAATGTGACTTAACGGGACGTGAGAGAAATTACATAGCGGAAATGAGCACCGCAACTGCATTGAAATGGAGCGTTCAAAGAAAAGAACAATTGAATGCTCAGCACTAGATGGCTCACAGTGGCTTTCTAGGTAACTACCATGTTAACTACATGTTAATGCACGGCATTATAATTCAATTAAATTATAAAATAAGATTCATCCTCAGCACGGCCCACAGATCAGCCTTTGTCGAATTTTACCTCTTAACGCTTAATTGGACAAATATCGGGTCTTCGTTGGAAATATGCGTAAACCTTATAAAGCATGAGTTTGCCTTGTTGTAGATGCTTGTTGTTCATTAATAAATTACATTTATTAGCGTAAACAGCCAATTGCATGTGCAGCACACTGATGCTAACCCCGCAAATCATACCTAGTAACGCAGTGTTTACGTGTTGGGCGGTCATTTTATGATGATAAACATTTAGGCAGAATAAACAAATGCTAATCTGAAAAAGGAGCAACTTACCGCCTGCCTCGCTATCTCCGTGGACGCCATGGTGGTCGCTCTCGCTGGAGATAAACCGCGGCTGCTCTGTGTTCAGCAGACGCTGCTCCGCGGAGGTTACGCTCAAAGATGGCCCTGCAGGACTGTACCACTATCAAATATCTTACACTGGAGTATAATCTGTCATTATTGTAAATAACCTGAATAATAATTGATTGTTGGTTAGTTCAAACTAAAATGTGAATCACTGTTGAGCTGATTAAGACTCTTTAAAATGCATACAATCTAAATACTTTGCCCCCTGCAAATATAGGCTCTTGGAACAATCCATTTACAATGGCAGTGAACATGAAAGAAATGATGATTGTCTGAGAAAGAAAAACATAGCAAAGTACAGCAAAGTTATAACTATCATCAAAAATAAATTAACTAATTTGCAAAACAATACAATTATATTAATATTAATTATAAAATTGTATTCTGTTATATTATATTATTCTGCAAATATTATGTGGTTATGTTTTTATTTACAACTATAAAGAAATACATAAATCACAAGAACTACTGCAGTTTATAAGAGGTAAATAATAATAATCACATTGTGGTCGACGCCCATTCAAAAATAGTCATCTCCACCAACGACCAATGAGAAGAAAGAGGCCGATTTAAAAACGTGACCGCGGAAGCTGCAGCACAGTTTTGAGCCAAAACAACAGACATACAGATCAAGTAAAACACCGACACTATCTGGACTCTTGCGTCTCAACGTATCGGTTTGCACGTTTAAAACGTATGCTGTTCTCTATGTTGCTCTTTTGCTAATCTTCCTTAACTTCTTTCTTCGGTGCATGATTTCGGTGTGTCGCGGTGAGTTAGCTAGCTCCTCAGTTAATTGTGGCAGGTGATTAACGTTTATAGTAGTAGCCAGGTGTATCATTAGGTGTAGCTAATCATAGATTAGTCCTATAGGTGTCTACTACTAACGCTAGTATTAACGTTTGTCGTTCAATGACTAAACACTAGAAAATGTGGACCTATACTTGAAGTAGTTAGAGATTGTAGCTCTATGACACAAAATGTCAGAAGCATAACGTCAAAGTTGGAGGGACGCCACTACCTTTCGACCCCTTATCAGTGAACCAGTGGTTCCGAGTGGCAGACTTTTACAAACATAAATACATCTCAACCTTTTTAACTAGGCCTGCTCCTTAAATCATAATTGATTTTACCCGTTTCCTTGGTTCATTTAGTCCATTTATTTTTCAGATACAATGGCCAATATCTTCTTTGAGCAAGAGAATGCACTCCTTCATCCACCAGGATTGCAAATGAGACAACGGCTCCAATCAGCTCCAGGTGAAAAGAACACTGCTATGATTATTATGATGACGATGAATATTATTATTAGTGCATTTTCTTTTATAGAGAAGCTCCTTAAAACTCCTGCCAAAAGCTTTAATACGCCACTGCTGTCTGGACGTAAGGCTTTGGGGACGGTCAACAAAGTGTCAGCCCCATCCATAAATGTACACAAATTGCTGAAGCCTCAGGTATTAGTAGAAGATGGATATGACCATTTAAAGTATAAGCCCTAATGTGTCTTGTGTTTTCTTTTTTCTTCACATGCAGGAAACTACAGTGAAATGTATTGAAAATAAAGTAGACCAGTATCCAGACATTGAGAAATTCATTCCATATGATCCCTTAGGTAATGATGATCTTTTACATTTTTCTTTATATCCCAATGGTGCAAGACGTGTTTGTACTGACTGATTTTTAATTGTTGTTCAGAATTTGAGAAATACTCTCTTCCTGAGGACTTGCTACCACTTAGTAATCTTGCTCTTCCGGGACTGGCACAGGCTTCATATCTACCCATGGAAGAACCAGAAATGTTGATTCCCCTGCCAGACATGTCTCCAGTAAAGATGCCCACGCAATCTGGTATTATAACATGCAGTACTTGTACTAGGTTAAATGCTGTCAAACGTGAATTAACTCTTATCTACCAGTCGTAACAAACTATTTTCTTATCAGGTTTCTGTTCTGAGTTGGACGACTTTCTTCTAACACTGGATAAACTGACCGTTGAGTTTCCTCCAGAATCTGATGCTGACTGGAGTGATTTTTCTTATTAGATGTTTTATTTGTTTTTTTACACTGAATTAAAGTTTTTAATTTGACATCTTAAGTCTGTTTCTTTCTATAACCAAACAGAATATACTACAGTAGGCTACTTCCTGGTTTAAAGACAGCGGTCACATGTGAGGGATTCTTGCCATTGGCTTTGCTTGAGAGATTACATTGAACTTTGTCTCAGTTCCTCTTCAGAAGAGTTCACTGAAGCAAACTGGCTCTTATTAACTCTATTTTAGCCAAGCCAACTCGGAAATGTAGTGTCAATGATTGAAGCCTTGTTTGAGTTTGCCGTGGTACCTTGGCTGGGGAACAGGTGAGTGAGACCAGTATCTGGTGATATGGAGCAGTTAAACTATGAAGTAAAGTTTATACAACTCCCCTTATAAACTCTTTTCAGGGTTCTGATCCAGCGGGAAAGCCTATGCTTAAGGGTGTAGTCCAAATAAAGGGAAGTAGTTTCGACTACAAAATGCATGCAGATGCAGAGGAGCATAGGTCTATGGGCATTCCGAACGCCCACCGTGGCAGTGCCTCTAGACAAGGCAGCGTTGTGGAGCGACTGTCAAAATACGGCATGCAGGTCATGCCCAGTGCTTTCCATCGTAGGACGAGGCTGCAGCGGCAACAAGAGATCACTGACGGCTCTGCGCCAGACTCGAAGCAGAATGAGAGGGCTCCGGAGAGGGCGTCCATCACATCCGCTATGCGTAAAAAGAACTTGAAAGAACTGCTGCTGACAAATAAATCTCACAGCGGATTTAGCAGTGTGCTATCCTCACAAACGAACAGCCTGTCTCTGCGGGAGGAGACTCAGGACGCGGACTGGGCTTTGTATCCAATGGAGCACGCCTGGATGCTTTCAGCGGTGGAAGGAAACTATGACACTATCCTGGAGTTCATATCAGAGGACCCTTATCTGTTGACCAGGAAGGACTTCATTAGTGGATACACTGTGCTGCATTGGCTGGCCAAAAGGGGACAAGATGAAACTCTCCTTAAACTTCTGAGCTATACTCAAACGGCCGACATCCCGGTCAACGTGAATATTCGTGGCAGCGGAGGACTCACGCCGCTGCACCTGGCCAGCATTCACGGGCAGTACATGGTCATCAAGCTCCTGGTCGGGGCGTTTGGCGCAAATGTGGACGCGATGGATTACAACGGTAAAAGAGCGTGGCAATACCTAAAGGGAGACGCCCCTCTGGAAATGAAGGAGCTGCTCGGGACATGGGACGATGAACACTGTACCCTAAATGCTAATAAAAACAATAACTGCACTAGCGCATTGGCGCAAACAGCTTATGATGAGGCAGATGGAGAGGCGCAAGATGAACGCAGCCACTTTGACAGGACTCCAACTAGAAGTAGCTGGAGATATGGATCCTTTAGAAAAGTCCTACAATCATTGTTATTCCTTGGAAACAACATTGAATAGTTTACTAACACATTACATATCTAAAGAGTCTGATAAACCCAATCATGATTAAACTGTAAAACCTTACTCCGACTACAAGAATGAGCTCAGACGGTAATCTGAATAATAGAGTTCTGAATATACAGAACTTTTTTTTTTTTTACAAATCAGAAATACTATTATGTAATACTTCACTGATTGTCTTTGAAGAGATTTCTTACAAACAATATCAGACTTGAATCACTGTTTTATTTTCAAACATGAGCATAACCAGAGTATCTGTACAAAAACATTGCTGCTCCAGATAATATGGCTCCCTTCTCGTGGTCACTCCCAGCAGCTGGGGGTCCTGGCAGATGTTCAGATGGAGGAATGCCTTCATGTTTACAGACCGAGCTTAGTCCTCCTCCAGTGTCTCCTCTTGGAGTTGTACCTAAAATAAAAATAAGAGTGTGTAAGACAACTTTTACACATATATAATCAAATCTGAATACATAGACAGGGTAATAACACACTAAAACGCAAACATGGTGAAAAGTGTGATTCAAACTATTGCACTGCACTGGACTGTGGAAAATGAAAAGTGTATCAGCCCCGGACGTCCCTGATCACTCAAGAGTGAACAAGGGTAATGACTCAAAGCAGAAACATGCTCTCAGCAGGGATAATGACAGCACTCCACAAATGAAGTGATGCAATTGCAGACCTGCTTCAAATGTATGCACCTTATGTAGGAATAAATTATGCAACTATCAAATAAGTCTCAAATTCACTTAGACTGGTTCGTTTATTGCTACAGACATGGAAGCAGCCATGCATTATGTTCCTGAAAATACAAAATTAAGTTCGCCAACGCTTCCTCTGTGCATCCTTCTGAGCAATACTTACAGAAAAAGTTATAAATTATCGCCAAATAAAACCATCCCCAACTTTTAGCAGCTGGTACATCCGTGTGAGGTTCTCATACAGACCTCATGCATCACAAACACGACACTATTCTTACCTGATTTTGTTGCCAGTTTTCATCCGGATCCACTGAGGAATCGGCCTGTTCTGTTTCTGCTTTTTGGCGAGAAAGCGCTTGATCCTGAAGGTCTTGTGGGACGACTACAAACAGAGAAGACACCGTTTAACAACAGTACAGTTACATAGAGCTCCCCAGTTATTTACTACACACCCGACATACTAAAAACCGTAAGAAACATAACAAGAACATAGCGAGATATGAGCTATCGGCTAGCACTGTTTAACCGCGGTTTTCTGGCAATTTACTGCCTTTCAAAAACACATACTGATTCTCGAGGGTCAGGCGACATACATGCTAAAGGCTCAACACATTTGTGGAGGTTAATTTGTTTTTATGACATGGATGTTTGAAGATTTTTCAATTTACCATTTTGTCCACCGTCTCTATCCCACTATGGCGGCAGTCAAAGAGAAAGAAGGAAGTGACGGAGGCGCCTTTAACCAAGGAGCGTGGTTCGCAGATAGCGACCTCTCGTGGGAATTGCGTGTATTTAAAAAGGAAAACGATTTTTTTTATTAGAATATATTTTATTCATTTTAATAAATTGTTTTCCAATATGTGCAAGGCATCATTGCTACATTAAAGAATAGAGAATATATTTTAGAAGCTTTCAGGTCTAACAGCTCTGATTAGCTCCAACATCTCTTATGCTTTAACAAGACAAAAACAAAATCAACCACTTAGAAAGACATATTTATTTCATTTAAGAAGTGTTATCTGCATTTATGTTATTGACAGAGAGCTCCGTATAGTGCATCACAGGTTTAAAAAGGAGCAGCTTTGGGGAGTAAAAATAAGGAAGGCCACTGTTTGATTGCCCCAAGTAATATCTGTATGTAATGTTTTCAGGAATGGACATTCCTCCTCTGCAAACCATAGATCACTTTGGAAGAAAAATGTAGGTAACATCTTACAATATGTCTTCCACAGTCTTGTGCCCATTAGAGCTACATCATTTTTGTAAATTGTCCGTCATCAAGCTGCAACAAATGAGAAAGACTTAAAGCGGCAGTACCTGATATTTTTTTACTTTGTAATTGGGCAATAATAATTACTCAGTCAATAGTACAGCATACCAGAAGTCATCATATGTAAGTCAAATGAGACTTTGAGCCCCTCTGTCGACACCCAACAATAATGTGAGAGAGAAAAGGCTATTTTCATTTTTTAGTACAAAGGAAAAAAAAATCCTTATCCTGATACTTCCTGGTTTGTGTGAGACCATGACAGAAGGAGAGGAAGGGCGAGAGCATCATTCAAATTTAAAAATGTAGACATATTTTTTGTGTGTTTTTCCTGCACAAAATCAGAGACAGCAACTTTAATATGAGCAAAATGGCAACATTTTGGCAATGCTGACGCCATTAACTTAAAGCTGTAGAATGTTACTTCATATCAAAGACACAATACTGAAATAAGGCCACTTAGATTCTGATGGTCCAGGCTTTATCTAATGTGCCCTAGCAACAAACATAGTCCTAGTTTGTGAGTAGGTCGGGCCCTATGGCACTCTACTCTAACTCAATCATTTCCTTTTTCTGGCAACATCGTAGTCTCAATATCTGACTTCTTGTCTGCAGGGACAGCCGTCACAGCTGTACGATTGCGGCTCCGAGCTCCAGGTTGGTACAACTGTATGGCTGGACGATCCTGACACACAAACAATACAGCAGTGGTAAAACAATGGTGGTTTAGTGATAAATTATTCACAGTAACAATGTCTTCTTACCTTATTTCGTAGACGCTCCCTCTTAACACTGTCCTCCTTCCTGTTGTCTTTGGTAGGTTTTTCTGTCTTCTCATTCTGAGAGAACTCAGCCATATTTTCAAACCTTTTCTTGTCAATACCACGTTCTTTTTCCTTTTTGAACTCATCTTCTCGCTTTTTGCTGCTATTCTCTCCATCTTGCCGCTCCCGCCGCCTTCTGCGCTCTTCATCTTGGCGTTTAAGGCGCTCTCTCTCTTTTTGCCGCCGCTCTTTCTCCCGGTCTCGTATCTCTCGGTCACGATCTCGGTCACGATCTCGGTCGCGATCCCGGTCACGATCTCGGTCGCGTTCTGCATGAGCCTTGTATTCTTTTCGCCCCTCTTCATCTCTGTGTGTCAAATCCATAAAAGGGAACTGTTAAAGCCTTAATCTTTGAAATATGTACAAATCCATTTCATGTCAGGATAACCCACTTTCTGCCCCGCTCTTCCTTATGATCATTGTACTGACGCCTCTTGTGGTCAGCACTTCCTACTAGTCGGTCTTCTTTACTTGACTTCTCTGGTTTCTTGAACTTTTCTTTAGGTTTTTCAGAGTCAGCCTCATCACTGCGCTCAGGCTTTTTGAGTAACTACATTATAATATATAGAAAACATTGATTAGATGGTAAATTTTTGATTTTTATTATTATTTAGGCATTGTACTACATGCCTTGATTTTGGGTTCTTCTTTATTTTGGTCCTTGTCTTTCTCAGGGTTCTTTTCGAGTCGCTTCATTTTCTCTGCTTCTTTACGTTTTCTTCTCTCCTCCTCCCTCCACTTGCGACGCTCTTCATCACGCAGACGCTTGCGCTCCAGCTCTCGTCTTCTTCGTTCTTCTTTCTTCTCCTCCCTGATTCTCTGTGTAACAAATATTGTTGAGGCAAACAGTATTTGAAGTAAGCGACAGATGTACGTAATTGTACATTACCTGTTTGTTCTTTAAGAAGTCCAGCAATGGAGTCGATTTTTTTGCTTAAATAATAAATAAATAAATAAATACAATGAATTTCATAGGCAAATTTAACATTTAGACAAATATGAACTTATAAAAATGTGTTAACCAACCTCCAAGTTCCTTAGATCTTGCTTCAATCTCTTCCAGCAGGGTTTCAGGTGTGGATGTCAATTTGTCGTAATCTCCATTGTAATATTCTAAGAACTTTTTGTAATCAGGATCTTAAAAATAGAAACATGCCATTATGAAGCTATACGACATCACAGCATGAAAGTTATTTTTTTTGTATTGAAATATTAATTGATAATTACCAGGTAACTGCTTACCTTCAATAATAGTTCCACATTTTGCATCCTTTTTCTTTGTTCGTTTTTTAGCTGTTTTTTGAAAAGGTGCAAACTCCACAATTGCAGGATATTCCTGTCCTGTGTATTAGAAATTATGATCTGATCATAATGAAAACTCAAAGAATATTCTGAAAATATCACGTTAATGGCAATGTTTACTTACCCTTGCTATCAATAAACACATACCCATCAAACCGATCTCGGAACAATACAATGTCCTCCTGATTTTTGAAATTAATATAAGCTCTTGCAAAAAGGTGAGGAAAGAGGCTGAAACATAATAGTTATGTTACGGTTATATATAACGGTCTAAAAAACAACAACATCTAAACTAAGTTTTACCTGGTGTCATTAGAGAAGAACTCTAAATAGTCCACCTCGGGAAGTGGCTGTAACTGTTCCTCGAGCTCCTCCTTAGTAATAGTTGGTGGTAATCGCCTGATGACAATCTAAAAAAAGTTATTGTTAATGAAAATAAGACATGGTGGAAGTTCATCTAACCTTAACATTTACCAGTAATTTCCAAATGAATGAATTTTTTGCTTGTTTATTCCTAAAAGATAACATAACTGTAAATCTTACAAAGTCAACATAGCGTGAAAACTTTAGAATGACAAGAGTACCACCACTGTTTCTGATCAGGGCTAACGAAGCTACCAAGTTAGCGTTCTACCTTTGTCATAGCCTCTTTCTTTTCCTTGGACCTTTCTGTCTTTTCTCCATCTTCACACGCTATTTCAACTTTTCTGTCCTTTGGTCGAGTGTTTTCCTTATCTTCCATCATAGCTGCACCACTGAAGTGTCTATAGTTTATATCATGCCTCACTCTTGTTTACTTTCCAGCTAGTTAGCCGCTAGTAGCAGCTGCAGTTGCGATCACAAACTTCCTCTGTGGCGGTCAGAACGGTAATGCTGCTATGTCTCAGAAGGGGGCGTCCTTGTAAAAGAAATACATATTGTAAAAAATAAAATAAAATAATCCGTACACACGTGTTTAAAAAATCGTATTACTTATTTTTGTTATATATTTTGTTCCATTAACAGCTTCAAAATATATTATTTTTTAAAAGTGCTTTGTTGAGAATTAATTTAGTTTTCCGTTTAGCTTCAAAATAAGACAAATATAATATAATATAATATAATAATTCTGCAACTATGTTTGGGAGAACATAAGTGTTTGGGAGAACATAAGTGTTTGGCAGAACATAAGTGTTTGGGAGAACATAAGTGTTGTGTTTGGGAGAACTTAACATTTCAGTCCTTTTAATTTGAAAGGATTGAAAGCCTCATACTTCCTGTCGAGCGGAGGTCATCGGGACGTTCGACATTTTGTTAGCTTCTTAGCAAAATAAACAGCTTGGCAAAGTGGCAACGTGAATGTTTTATTTAACGCTGGTGATTAAAAGTTAGCATTATGTGGTATGAAATATTGCCTGGTTTTGCCATCATGACGGGGTGTTTAATGGTGCCTGGTATCGCCACAGCGTACATCCATAAGTTCACCAATGGAGGAAAGGTAATGAGCATATAATTTGCTGCTGTGGTCATCCCTAAGGCATGATCTATGATAGTTTAACAAAACTGTAATACATTGCATATTTCACTTATAGGAAAAGAGGATCGTACGTGTTCCCTGGCACTGGTACTTAATGGAAAGAGACAGACGTGTGTCTGGAACTGGCCGCTACTACGACTCCAAGGTGAGAAATGTGTCCATATGTTATCTGTCAAAATAGGGTTTAACGCTCAAAATCAATCACGTGAAAGTATATTAGCGTTTGAGATTATTCCAGTTTATATTGCAAAATACAACATATCCATACACTCACTGGACACTGCATGGTTCTATCTAATCTAACCTTCTGTGTAATAAAAGTTTTGTCACCTACATTTTGATATACCTTGGTTTACTGAGGATTTAGATCATGTTAACTTTCTCTGATCAAACCAGTTTCAGGCATCAACAAAGCCTGCACAACTGCCATTCCCTATATTTTGCATCTCATTCAAAAAACAATCTGTGGCTGTATGTGAAAAGCCCATTGGATATTCTCATTGAAAAATATTCACAACAGTCCACCTGGTGACAACAACCACACCATGTTAACTGGCTCAAATCAGCTTTCTTGTTCTTTCTGGTGTGTTAACCGCAATGCCCCCATCGTGGGACAAATAAAGGTTTTCTTATCTTAACATGTATAAAATGTGTCACTAAATCCATTGATGGATTAGGTTGATTAGTTGAGCACATAACCAGGTAGATATGTCGATCTAACAGTGGCCAGTGATGTGTGCTTTACAACCTCAGTGTTTCTACAATATGGTCTAAACATGCTCAATATTTAATGTCTTTTTCTCATGGTCTTGACAGGGATTGGAGAACATCCACTGACTTCAGAGACCTCCAACTGAAGATATGTCTGTTGTACAAATGTTGTAAAGCTTCCATTATTTAGTTCCTCGTATATTTTCTAAGAATTACAATAAACGCTATACACCTGTGGACAAGACGTGGCTTTTGGCTTAGTTCTATTTATAGTGTTTAATCGCAAAAACTGGATGGATGAATAATAAAACAGTTAGTGCATATTACACAACATATTATACAAACTGCAGCACACAAATGGTACCTTACAAAACCCATAAGTGGCTTAGATCACTTCTCAAAAACAAATCAATATACATTCCAGTGGATCAGAATGACATTGTTTACAAAGTGCAAATGCTTTGGTGTGACCTTAGTCACTTGTAACTATGCATGTAACTGGCTAAGATGGAGATTTTCTGTGCTCTACAGCTACTGTGTACTGTTGGGATTTACATTGAAGTGAGCCCCTGCACTGCATAGGACACACCACCAAACATTTTTCAGTGTTTAACCATAGATTTTTGAAGACTAAGGTGGCACTGGTGAGCTTTCATTAAACCCTCCCATTAAATACAGTAGAATTAAGTTATTTATTAATTACTATATTTATTTTCTCTATTTTACTTTTACATTTCTGTTCTTAATCACAGTATATTTACTTTTAAGGTCTTTGATACAACAGGCAAAATATATAATTTGTTAAACAATTTTATTTTCCAGGTTTTTATACTATGGGGCCACCATACTCTCTTCCATTGATGTTCTCAACCACATCATAATGAATGTCTTCTAATGCAATGCACTGTGGTCCCATCATGCTTTCATGAATCAATTCAGAGTAATAAATCAGTTCTCATGAGCACTATTCATTGGTGAAGTTGTACAAGATCACAGGCAACTAACCTGAGTTATTTAGTAAATTAATTTCCAAAAGCATTTGCTATTTGTGCAACTGAGGAATATAGATGACATGGAGGGTGAACATTGAGAAATATCCTAAAGCTAAACAAAAGTAATTTACTCACAAATCGTTGGCAAATTAAAACAGTCCCATTACTTTAATTTTATAAAACAAAAAAATGCATTTACAAAAGGAACTTCTTCCAGCATACTTGAAATAGTCACTTGTTTCATTTGCAAGTATTTTTAATTTTTTTTTACAAAGTAAAGACAAAAGACGTAAATAGGAAATAATTTGCAGGTTTACTTCTCCTCTTTGCCTTTGGTTTTTCTGTAAACCATGTCTCTGAAGCTGGACAGGATCTTGCTCTCTCTCTTCCTCCTCTCTTCCTGGTTAAATGAAGCCAGAGCTCTCTTCTCATCTGCACTGTAAATCTGGTTCTCCTTTCTCAGACGCACAGCCTCCATACGACGATGTCTGCGGGAAAATACAAGAATTTACACATTCATCTCAAAAAGCATATAATTTGTTTTAAATCAGTTCTGTTTGTAGAGTTTCAAGTATTTATTAGTTTTAGCATTTTATGCAGTGGGGTAAGGTTGTAACAAGGAGCCCTGGTTCAGGTTCATAGTCTTGGATTAGAACTGATTTACAGTAGTTCTGGAACATACATGTTGTATTTCTGTTTTTAGTTTTTGTCTTCACCTGATTTAGTCCTGTTTTTAGTCCCGATTTACTTCTACATTAAACTTGATTTAGTCCCAGTTTAGTCCTGGTTTATACCTGTGTAAGACCTAATTTAGTCCTGATTTAGACCAGTTTTTGTGATGGTTTGAATTAAATTTTGTCATAGACAACCCGATAGAAGCCCTAGTTTAGTGGCACTGATTTCACTGCCTAATAGTACAGTACATTGGCAAAGTATGTTTTATGAGCTATTATTCAATTTTACATGGCCATAAATATAGAACATATCTATATTCCTACAAATATTTTTCACAAACCTGCTGCCGCTCATCACATAACCAGATTTTTCAAAGTCTGCAATCTCATCGCTGGTGAGACCGATTTCTCCTCTTCTTGGGATACGTTTGCCGGCTTTAACGTACTCCGCCATAGCCGCGCCTTCTCCTGGCAACAGCGCATGTCCGAAGCTGAAAGACAAATTACATTTCTCTGAAATAGTCGCATAACACAACACACAGTACAATTTTCATAAGGCAAAAGGACTCACTCTAATGGTTTGTCGTCCTGGGACAAATGTGTGAGTGGAGCTTCAGGGCCCACCATGTGCTCGTCTATGCAGGTTTTCTCCACCCACATGACGGCACCAGCATCGTCGTCCTCCTCCTCCCCAGAGTCCTCGCTGCTGAACTCGCTGGTCTCTTTGCGGGTCTTCTTTGCCTTCTTTTTTTTGGACTTCTTGGACCTGTGAAGAAGTGCAACTCTCACTAACATTTTTCAAAATTGTGCTCATCATTGTAGATGTTCATAGATAGATCATAGGTAGATCATTGTATCTTGTTTATTTTTTGTTGAGTTGTAACATGTTTCTTTACTTTGACTGTGTATGGATTTATGTTGTAAAGAAATTACTGTATACTACTGTATAAAAACACATTTAAGGTGACCAGACATTGCGTTGGATTGTGCAGCATTTTCAGCTCAAATTCAGGCTGTAGTTATAGATTTTTTCCCATGTTCAATCTATATGTAATATCAGATTGCTTTGTCTCACATAAACATTTGATGATACATACTTTTTGCTCTTCTTTTTCTTCTTCTTCTTCTTCATTGCTTCTTCTGTGAATACAAACACACAGCATTATTGCCCAAGCCCATTGTATTATGCCTGTAATACCAAGTTTGTACCATCAGAATCTGATTCAAGGTCGCTGTCCTCTGAGTGTTTTCTGATCTTCTTCTTTTTGGATTTCTTCTTCTTCTTTTTCTTCTTCCTTTCTTCTGTAAAATCAAACTATATTTATAGTTTGCGTCATTTATGTGTGTTTAAATGTTTGTCTCTACTTGCATAAGTGTCTAGTACCTTCAGAGCTTGATTCAGAACTGCTGTTTTTATCATTATCTTCAACTGGTGTAAATTCATCAGAGCTGCAATGAGAAGATACTCAAAGTCAGTCATAATAAAAATTCTGTTTATAATTTATGTATCCGTTTTAATTACTTACTCTGGTTCCTTCACTCTTGGTGAATAGCCCCAAACTTCAGGACACCCTAGTTCACCAATTCTTTCTCTTTCTTGCAAACGCCTGTAAAAAATAACATAAGTAAAAATGTGGTTATCCTATATTAGCCAAATATTTAGTGTTCCAAGTTCCCTTTTATTGGACTAAACCAGGACTAACCCCTGTTTGAACCAAGACTAAATTCAGTCTAAACCAGTTTTAATCCAATTTTGGACCAGAAGTAAACTAGAACTAAACCAGGTCAGAGTACCACCAGAGAGCCAATGTAGCACCAGTGGTACCCATATTACAATTTGAGAACAAATGACAATATTTAACATGTTTTACTCATTTGTCTTGTTATTGTTTATAGTTGAACTGTGAAAAGGGGCCCGTGTGTAGGCTACTGCGTTTATGCAGCATTTAAAAACAATGCCTGTAATTCTGCCCATACCATTGTTCAATACAGTCATAACACCTTGACCTTTCTGGAATCACAAGGGATACATACTCATGAACTAATTTTCAATACCAATATTTGTTCAATTATTGTAAAATTTCATTTTACACACACTACCATTACCTGTATTTAAATGTGTGATATATATACTATTAACATATCTGAGCATTTTGATCACTTTAAATCTTGGCCTGACTTAAATACGTTTGGACACCCCTGATGATGTACCAGGCTTACACAATCGTTAACATCTAAGGTCTTGCCTTGCAATAAAAGCCTCTTGTCTCTGCCTCTGGGCGTCGTCCCTTTGCGGGTCGTAGTAGTATTCATCCCTGCCGTGTTTTCCGGATCCCTCCCTCGGCTCGGGCCAGTGGTTGTTGCTGTTATTGTGGCGCTCCCTGGACCTAGACCTGGATCGACTGCGGTGGGGGCTTCCGATACGGATCCGTTTTAAGCTTCTCGCCTCTCGGAACCGTCTTTCACGCTCCTCCCGCTCTCGTTCTCTGTTTCGTGGTTTAGGGAGCTTAGGGCCAAAATTATCAGGAGACAAACTGCGTCCACGGCTGCGGCTACGACTACGGCTACGGGAGCGAGTGCGCGGCCTACGGCCCCGAGGACTGCGTGCACCGCCTCCCCCGTCGGAGCTGGAGCGGTCCGAGGAAGGCATTCTGGGGGAGGATATCAAAATTAGCTTAAAAAAGTGCTGGAAGATCTGCTTAAAATCCGCAAAAGCCCTTTCGTTCTTGCCACTGTTGTTTACAGGAAAATGTACGATGGCTGTAGGTCCGTCACTAATCGTGTTCGACAAAAACAGTAGTACAAATTGTTCCGCTTGTTCGAGATTACAATAAAAACAGCCTAAGGCTACACGGTTAGTTTCCAGATATGTGCCATTTAGACAAACATTACTTTATTATTAAATTTCAATCTGATGATAAAAATATAGCGTATTTAAGTTTAGAGCTTTGTGGATGTAGACTTATTTGATCTAGGGCGACTCCTTGTGGTAATATGGAGGCATAGCACTGTCAATGTTGGTGTATTACTAAGCTGCGCACTAGCAGCAGATGCTTTTGTGTGCAGTCTGCTAAATCTCAGCTCCTTATAAACAGCCAGCTTGAGTTTGACAGAAGACTCCAGATTTGCAGGTAACATTTAAATGATGTTTTTTCACTTCATGAGCTCCAGAAGCGTGCATGTTATGCTTCTGTAGGAAGTAGTGTAGGCCGCGTCGTGTGACATAAGGAGGAAGCGAGGGAAGCTAGCGTTACCAATGTTTGCTGTAAAAATAACTCTAAAATGTGTACCTCTGCACATTTCATAAACACAAAGACCTCGCTGCATTTAGTAAAACGCATAATTCATTAAGTAGTAATAGCACATTAAAAAGAATTGGAAAAATGAATATGCAGGCTAGAAACGAGCTAATGCTACTGTTAGCTCAAGTTCACAATTTATTTTCCCATTATCATTTTTATGGTCGTCACACAAAATATTTATTTGATTGAGCTATACTTACATTTTGTTAAATTAGATTGCCTTTTGTAATAAAAATATGTTATGCTGTTTTTTGTTAGTTTTTTACTGAAGAAGCCATTCTCTTGGTCGGATATCCGGGCATCTGTAGTAACGGGTTATGAAGGGGCAGACGACCCATAGCTTTCCATTGGCGCTACTGGGGTCTCTGTTTTTGACATGGTTAAGCGTTGTCATTGTGGCGAGGCGCACGTATTATGTTGCACACTTCAACCGACAGCAAGGTGTATTTGTAACAATTGTAACAAGGTGAGAGTTTATTGCAAATAATGACAATTTAAAAAAATTACAAATGAATGCCCTGAAGCATTTCAATGGAGCCAATAATCCTGTTGAACATTAACAATGTCACATGGATTTTGGTACAGTGATCCGGGCTGGTGTACATGTATGTATATGTAGTTTTAGGGAAATTTACAAAATTTGTCAAAAAGCATCCTTCACAAATAAGTCAAACAGACCCTTCCCATGTTTGTCATGGTTTGGGGGCAGGGCCTTTTAGTTGCTTGTTAACAAGATAAAAACCCTTAGAAATCACAGTGTCTGATTAAGGTGCCCGTTGGTGTCATAACAGTTGTGGCAGACGTATGCTGTCGGGTCCTAGTTAATATCAATATTTTCACGTACATTTTGTTTTCTTTTTTCTAGACATGCCGAGTCTCAAGTTGATATCTGCTACGGACACAGAGTATTCTGCTGCTGTGCTGAAGTCACTCAACGAGCAGCGAACTAGTGGATTATTTTGTGACATCACCATCATCATCCGAGACAAGAAGTTCAGAGCTCACAAAACTATGTTGTCTGCCTCTAGCACATACTTTCATCAGCTCTTTACGGTGGCTGGACAGGTAATTGAGTTAAACTTTATCCGGGCTGAAATCTTTGAAGAGATTCTTGATTACATTTACACCTCTAAGATTATTAGAGTGCGTTCTGACGTGCTTGAGGAGCTTATTCATGCCGGGAAAATACTTGGAGTGAAGTTCATCGCTAACCTTGCCTTGCCGTTATCGCAAGTGAAGGGGCTGCCCGGTTTATCCAAAGAACCGGAAAACAAAACTGACACGCCTTCAGAGGTTATGCCAGTAATCGCAGAATCATTCTCAATATCTGCTGAAGAGTTCAACCAGGCTTCCAAACCTGGAGACGATGGCGATGGTGATGGCGATGATGATGATGATGATGACTCGGACAGTGACGATGTCATGTTTGTCTCACAAACAACAACAGCTTTACTGAAAACTAACACCGAGGTTATTGATTTAGAGGGCACAGATTCAGACAATACAAACATTGCGACTGTACAACAAGAAGTCACCAGCCCACAGAAAACCTATTCTGTTCAGCTTCCTCTTTCGACTACCAAAGACAGCACCCCAATAAACAGCCATAGTGGCAATTCACATAATTTGTCTTCCCCAAGAACAGTCCCAACTACATCCACAGACTTAACCCATAACACAGCAAACAATGGCGTAATAGGGGTGCATAAGAAGCAAATAGCTGCTGCAGGTCATCAGGGGGATCTTAACATAAGACTAATCAATGTGTATCAGAGTCCAGCTATCCATCAAAATAACACTTCTACATGTGATATTGGAGCCAAACAGACTGTCATGCGCACAACAGCGGCAGAAATGGGTCCAGTGTCTCCGGATTGTCGAGTTTACGCCAATATTGGAGAAAACACGTATGATATAGTCACGTCGAAAGATGATCCAGGAGAAGGAGCATCTACAGCTCATAAAGAGAAAAAAACCTTTATGTTAACCCTCAACAAGCCCTCTGACCCAACACCCATTTCACCTAAAGTCCGCCGAAAGAGAAGAAAAGGTCAAACAGAATCCGAGGAGCAACACTATGAACTGGTGATGGATGGGAAGACTTTCTATGTGTGCGTGGTCTGTAAACGTCCATACGTGTGTATGACGAGTCTGCGGCGTCATTTCAACACGCATTCGTGGGAAAAGAAGTACCCGTGCCGCCACTGTAACAAGGTGTTCGCTCTGGCAGAATACAGGACCAAGCACGAGCTGTGTCACACGGGCGAGCGGAGATACCAGTGTCTGTTGTGCAGCGAAATGTTTGTAAATTACCAGCTGCTGTCCACTCACTGCAAGCAAGTTCACAGCCAGGATCCAAGCGGGAGGAAAGCCAAAGACGAAGCAGACAATAACCTTTACCGACTGCTTCCTTACAGCGGGAAAAGGAAAGCGTATACTTGGGTCACAGATGAGTCGGCGGAGCCCCCGTCAGGTGTAACATCAGTCATTTCTGAGGAAAGCAATGTTCATCTGATAGAAAATAATCAACAGGACTGCACCCAGAGTAGAATGTTGAATTGGGATGATATCTTCTTAGAGCCAGAAGCTGATTCTGGAGCTGGGAGCTCAGTAAACAATTCAAATAAGAGAGAAGAGTTTGATTTTGCTATACCAGAGACTTACTGAGAAAGGAGACCTACACACACTTACGCTGTGCCTATAAATTCCATGTCTGCAATATTGCCTTTTTTACATCCTCATCCACCCACATCCTCATCAGCAAAATCCTGCTTATGTTCTATCTATAGAATTTGAGGAATAAATTAAAATAGGCACTGCTTGGGTTGGTGCAGATTTAATATTCAAATAAACAATAAATATGGTAAATTCAACCTATTGATGCATATTTATTTCTGGAACAAACCTTTCGTTCCTGTTGCTGTTGTTATTGAAAAATGCACAGCAAAAACAAATCAACTTTTACTTATTTTCGCATTTTAACCCAGTATTTGTTGAACTTTGGACCAATGTGTTTAAAAAAAAAAAAAAAAATATATATATATATATATATATATATAAATATATATAAATATATATATAGATATAAATAAATGTAAAAAAAAATATAAAAATGTATTGATGGGTTTTATCAAATAAAACATCAATGGTTCTGTGATAAAG
>JAVQKC010150753.1:0-13237 GCA_036025475.1 Philypnodon macrostomus | reverse complement strand
GCTGTTTCAGACAGAGGGAGAGAGAGCAGGAGGCCCGATCACAGAGGAGCTGTTTCAGACAGAGGGAGAGAGAGCAGGAGGCCCGATCACAGAGAACACTTGCTCGCCCACTGCTCTCTCATTCCCTACTCATTGAGGAGCTTGTTAAGCCTCTTTGAGCCTGTATCTGACCGAGGTGCAATAAGAGGAGACTCAAAGACCACTTAAAATGTATTTAAAATGCTGATTCAAGAAGTTTACTATTGTGCTGTTATACTTCCTCACCAATCAATCTTAATAGCTCATAAAATAAATAATTTTGTGTTAATTGATTTTGACAAGTCAATTAAAAAAAATACAAATAAAATAATGTCACAAAATATTGCTATACTGCACTGTAAGTCACTTTATACACTGTGAGTTACATATAATTTCTTAATCTACCTAACCTAGTTGATCCCTCAGGCAGAACTGTCATATCTTTGCTACATTTCATGTTTTTAGTTGAAATACTGTCAACAGACAGAGAGTATTTTTTACTCAAGAATGCTCACTAATAATTAATGACAAAATCCATTTAAACTTGTGAACTCTAGCCTGGCCTGGCTCTGTCATAGTTTGCTAGACAAGAAATGTAATTGGACGAGCACCTGGACCAATTTCCCTTTACACTACAGCAGTAAAATTGATGAAGCATTCCAAAAAGAAGGTCAGAGATCAAAGATTTTTAAAGGTTGTAATTTCCTATTGTCTCAAACAAGCTCCATTTTATGGATTTCAGTATTGATCTTGAATTAATGTCTTCAATAAATGTGCACAAGGCATTTGTTTTGACATTCACCATCTCTAGCTCCTGTTCTTTTCTAATAATAGTTTGGGTGAATTGTTCTAGCACAGAAAGAACGTTATATCTTCTAATCATTTTGTTCTTGTATTCTTATCAGACTTTTAAGAGACTATTGAATCTTCCACACCAAGACAAGGATTTACGTCTTCCTCGTTAGCTTTATATTGATCAAATTGTGCAAAAGGTAAAATATTATTGGAAAATAATCATTTCAATGGCATGTAACTACTGTTGATTGTGGCTTGTGTGGCAACAATTTACCGGTAAGTGTAACAATCAATATAAAGACCCTTTCAAATTTTGTCAACAGATGACAGAATGGAAGCAACAAGACCATAATACATTTTCAATGGAGAAATTAGCATCAACCACATAATATTGCAAATTAAGAGGGTTTTGACAAATGCCAACCACTCTGCTCCATGTAGGTAATGTCCCAGGTCAGGAAACATTAGTGAATGTACCTCACATTGTATGTTTGTTTAATGTAGACATTAGTTTACAGGTAGCTTTTGGCTGGTGGCAAAATTCCAGATTTTTTAGGTTTTACTGGACAAGTCCTTACAGAAATGTTGAAGACCACAATATTATTTTATTGTATTGCTCAGAATTATTTTATTCCTCACCACAAATTCTACTTTTTTGTAAAGTTAACTCACTTTTGCTCGCCTCCATTCCGGAATTCTGAACATTACAAATTACAAACATTTTAAAGGGTTTATTACATCATATTTTACAACATATAAAATTCATCTGCATAATTATTACTCCGCTAAATGCACATGTTTTTTTTATGTTAGATAATCAGAAATACATATCTCTTCAGCAGGGGACAAACTAGGCACTGCTGGATAAAAGGCACACTTTAATTTAATTTAATTTGTCTTTATTACTGACTCATTCAGTCCAATATTAAGTTGTTGTTTTTTTGTTTTTGAACACACATTGAATCAATACAGTCATTTATGAATCCATATACACAGAATATCCTTTTAACAGCATGTCCATTCTGAGCTACAGCACCTAATCACTGACACTAAATAAAACCGAAAAAAACAAAACAATTTTCATCAAGTTCCACATGTGTCCTTTGATGTGTCATGTCCCATGTTACGTATCTCATTCATACTCGTACACTCAAATCTTCCTCTTGTACATAGTTAACAGGTTGTGATGCACAGTCTTTGTCCAGTGTTTAAAAAGCATCATTTGAATGTTTCCATTTGTGGTGCTTCTGATGTGCCTGCACTCATCTCTCAGTCAATAGGCCCCAAATCACTTCAACCTGTGTAAACAGCCACTTTTGTCGAGAAGAGTGGCCATTTCCTAACAATGTAATGGGTAAAATTAAAATGGGACCCCCAAAGGACAAGTTTCAGGACCATGGACAGCTACAGAGTAAGAGCCAAGTGATAATGGACTGTTGTTTATTGGCTACTATTCTTTTCTATTGTTGCTAAAAAAGGACGACTGGTGTTCAGGGATGTTACTACGCAAATATGAGGGTGACAGATTGGAACAGGAACATCATTTGAGTAAGGGGTGCTAAAAAAGCATTTTCACTTGTTTGTAGGTTGTCTTGGTGTGCTTTATTGGGTTTATACAATTTTCAAATCATTGCATTCTATTGTTATTACCCATTGTACGTTCTTAGTATTAGTGTTTAGGGTTATAGTCCACTAAAAAATGTAGGTTAGTTGACTAAAGTTATACCCAGCAGAATGATTAGTCAACTAAAATGACACCCAGCAGAGCAATTGGTCAACTAATGTTATACCCAGCAGAATAATTGGTTGACTAAAGTTGTACCCAGCAGAACGATTGGTCGACTAAAGTTATACCCAGCAGAACGATTGGTTGACTGAAGTTGTACCCAGCAGAACGATTGGTCGACTAAAGTTATACCCAGCAGAACGATTAGTCAACTAAAATGACACCCAGCAGAGCAATTGGTCAACTAATGTTATACCCAGCAGAATGATTGGTTGACTAAAGTTGTACCCAGCAGAACGATTGGTCGACTAAAGTTATACCCAGCAGAATGATGGTCGACTAATGTTATACCCAGCAGAATGACTGGTTGACTAAAGTTACACCCAGCAGAGCGATTAGTCGACTAATGTTATACCCAGCAGAATGATTGGTCGACTAAAGTTACACCCAGCAGAATGATGGTCGACTAATGTTATACCCAGCAGAACGACTGGTTGACTAAAGTTACACCCAGCAGAACGATTAGTCGACTAATGTTATACTAGACTAGTTAGTACATTAGATCAGCTTTATTGATGCAGAATGAATGTGACTAATACAATTTTAGACTTCACTGACCGATTAGTTGACTAAGCGACTAAAGGCTCCTAGTAATATACTGTTGTGCCTTGACCAGAGCAAATTAGTATTGATTTTACAGATACTCATTTATGCACTGAATGTTGATGAGACAAGCAACAAGCAACAGACAAAAGAATTATACCTGAACCTAAATCTATATTACCTGCAAAAGGCATTATTTATTTATAGTGTTTTGTGTTCATTTTGATATACTGTATACAGAATTTCACATATAATAACACAAGCTATGTATATTTAAAGTGTGCTTCCAGACTTCATTGCATGCGGACAAAGAAAGGTGAAACCAAGCATTTTCAGCTCAAGAGAGGGTCAGCATAGAGGATTATATGCATGAATGAAACTAAATACAACTCGATAAATAGATGCATTTTTATGGAGGGAAGAACATTATAACATATGTAAAACAAAAAGTCCCAATCTCAGCGACAATAATCTCTCGTCATATACCTTGCTTTTCTTCTACACCGTCAATAACACTTCCATTTCCCTAGCTCTTCCACATTGTTATTTTCAGCCTGCATCAGATTATGTTGTTTATGTTTACATTTTCACCTACAGTTATATTTATGCTGAGATCTCTTTGAATTTCCGCCGTGGGGAACATCCACTTTCCCACATTTCACATCTCCAACAAGCTATTATTTCCATTCATCTGCAGAGAGTGCACATGCAGTTCGAGGAAACTGTGATGGTCCAATCTCATTCAAGAGCAAGAATTTTGATAAAAAATACATCTTGTAATTTTGTGATATATTCCTCCATCTAGTAACTCCTCCCTTTTAGGTCTCATCTTGCACACTTTTGTTGGATTATTAAAATGGTTTCATCTGCTGTCAACTGTGTACGGATTTGAGAAAGAATAGCCCTAAAAGCTGCTCTTACCTGAAGTGATACGATTGAATTGTCAGAAATATGCACATATGATTGAGAGCAACATGAAAAGATGGTTTTGAAAGATGAATTTCTGGTTTTAAAGAATTGGAGAGTGAACCGTTTAAAGTCAGAAGAGGCAGGTGGCTTTTGCAATTGATTTTTTACTTTTTCAGTGATTGTCAACCGTTTACCTAAAAAATACTTTTTACGTTTTGTGCAAAATATAAGTAAATAATTTGGACATACAGCCGTGGGGAAAGAAACATTTTATAAGAATATATTACATTATTTTTTTTTTTCTTCACATTTTCTTTACTTTATCAAAATTGTATTCCTGTTCGACTCTGTTTAATTACGTCCTTTGTATAAATCATTCATATATATTTTATTTTTTTATCATTATTGTGGAGTTATCCATCTAAATGAAATGGTCTTTGTGGTAGCACAATTTCAAATATAAAAATGTAGTGAAAATCTGGAACAAATACAATAACTGACCTTTATTTTCACAGTCATTATTTACATTTATTGTTCGACAATGTAGATTGATGGAGGATATCGCAAAACCAATAGTTATGACCAAATTCAGGACTTGTAAAACATCCAAGAAAGTGTTGGTGCATGAAAAGCCATTGGGAAGAAAAATAACTACAGTCACAGTAAACTGCTTTGCTGATATATGAACACAGCTTTACTGTGGACTCGCCCATACATTTGATCTGAAATATGGAATTGTGTGCATGGCTTTAGAGGATTCTGCACCTGCTCTCCAAATTCACCTTCATTTTTCTTTATTACAGAAATAAATTAATCTGAGAAAAGTGGACGGATACATCAAAGAAAAATGTGGAAGGCATTAAAATGGATTTTATTAAAATAGCTGCAAATTACCTGAAAGTAAGTTTGAAAAATGGCATAAAAATTGTAAATGTAACATTCTCAGACTGTGACGAGTCAGGACAAGGACCAGGAATTTACATGCTTCAAATTTGCTAACACTGGTCAACTATACAAAGTGAAGGAGAGCCTAATTGCTAGGTTATTTCACTGTTGGACTGGCAGACCACACATTATTATTTGGTCACAGTTATCAACAGCCAATGGGGTGGTCACTAAAGATGACAATTTGCAAACACCCCAAAGTGTGTGTAGGTAGCTTTATCAATGAGCATTTTAGATCAATGTATTAAGCCTTAGTTGATTTACTTAATAGCTTTTGTTGGCAGGTCGTCATTGTCACTATTAAATATGAAGTAACTTATGAAAATCATCATTATGTATACTCTGCAGTCTATACGGAACTGTGCACGCTGCCACAGTTGTTTGCCAAAAGCTAAAAGATCTGTTAAGATTTAAGCAGGCCATCTCTCCATCTAACTGTATACAGTCTCTAGCTTCACGCTTGCTTGCAATTACATAATTTCATCATCAGTGAATAAGATGTATCTAGGCCGATATGAATATTGAAATCATTGGGTAATACACTGGTCACCTCCTGCTGCCACACGATAAAAGCAAATATATGAAACTACTTAACATAAATGTTATTTTTATCACAGGAAACCAAGGAGTTGTTTGTACATATGTTTTTGAAGTGACCTTTCTTAACCTGTGGTATAATATTGTGTTCTTCTGATCTTCATCTCTGAAGTCTGGCTCCTCCCTCTTGTTTCCTTGAGTGATTAAAAAGATTGTTTGATGAAATGATTTATGGGAGGGGATATACCTACACTGGTGTATATGCCTATGGTTGTATGATTTCTACTTTCAATGAACTGTAACATCATAATCAAAGTTAGATAATCTAGAAGGTAATATTTAATACAATACACCCCAAGTCTTTGAAGACCATGAAGTGCATGTCTCAAAATAACCCCCAGTGGCCCAATTAACTGAAAAGTCATTAAGGCTGCAATTCTGAACACATTGACTACATACTAAAGTCATCAAAGCTGCCCCTGACAGTATATAGCTCATTTATTATATTGGGACATTTGTTGGACATGTAGGCACCTGTCGTGTATGGTACTGTTCATAATGACATTGGCATCATCCCTATTTGTGTAGAAGTAAAGCGTTTGTAAACAGGTGCACTGTGCTGTGTGTATGATTTAGTGGGCTCTTAGTATGCATCTAAAATTAAGTGCTAGAGGTGCAGAGAAAAATAAATCTGAAAACAAAAATACTACTATGCAAATGTACACACAGCCATAGCACTCCGGAATGACAAGCTTAAACCAAAATTAGCTTAAATAAAATGCTAATGGCTCTAGGTTTCCTTCTGTAAGTTAAACTGAAGTGAATCTATTGTGGTGATATATATACTAGATGTATACTACTAATGCAATGTATAGTTATGCAGCAATTGAAACGATATTAGCTTGTGCTCAAGCAAAAGTTTGAGGATATACAAGTTACAACAGTGCATACAAAAACAAACACTATTATAGTTTTTGGTCAAAATGGCAACTAAAGAACCTCACTGTTAATTATTCCACCCAAATGGTACAATCAATATACTACTACCAACAACAAGAGTAAATCATTCAGGGTAAAGGCTTTGTACACATTACAATCTTTTGATCAGTAATATCAATCAATAGGATCAGTGACCAGTGCAATTTAGTTGCTGCCAACATTGCTAAGAAAGTGCTAAATAGGTCAGTGTTTGTCAAGTGTATTTTTTGCAGAAAATGTACTTAATAGTCACACACTGGGGGTATTAAGCTATGGCTACAGCCACAGCTGCCCTGTGGCAGACTGATGGAGCTGTGGCATGAATATGACCACCAGATATGCTATCATACTAACACTTTTATGCATAGTCAGGGAGGGTGAGTGTCATACAATGACATTATAAAACAGGTTATGGTTAGAATTAATTGTCCCCATATAGAAAAATGTATTCTCTGCATTTGACCCATCCCTCAATGCCGCTGGAGCAACCTGTCAGGAGCACCATCTCCAGATCTTGAGCCAGGATCTTGGTCAGGATGTACCTAGCTGAAGGATTAACCTATTGTGCAGGTTTTGTGCTGAAGGGGGAAACCATAGTATCCAGAGGAAGCCCATCCAGATACAGGTAGATACATGCAAACTCGGGAGCTGCTATGAGGCAGCAGTGCTAACCACTGCCCCACCGTGCCGCCTACAGGTACAGGTCACCTACCCTGACGACAGTTATTGAGCAACCCACTCACTGTCACTACTGTATATGTGCGGTCTGTTTCAGACAAACAATGACATCCAACAAGACAGTTCTTAAGTTTGCTAATTCACTGTGCTGCAGCTAGAACAGCAGCCGGAGCTAACACAGGCAGCCTTTTACAACTCGGAACAAAGCAGTCTAATAATCACTGTGTAATTACAGGGCTGTTAAATGCATACCCTCTATGAGTCAAGCACAGCCACACAAACACATATCTCACCGCTGATGCAGAGGCTGAAGCGGCACAGCTCGTCACACAGTGTATCCGGGCTCCCCAGTTCTCCCTGTACTCCCACTCTTCCTCCACCTTCATGTCTCCTCTTCCTCGGCGACATTCTCTTCACCATTTTCATTACTCGTTCCACCTTGTCCATCCTGATGGTTGAACAGGTGACTAATTTTTGTCTTGTCAGTATTAACTTTTAGAACTTCTGTAGTCCTATAATTATGGTTTTGGCTTAGAAATAGCCTCTATATCGTTTTTTTTGTACAGTTGTATCTATTTTTCTTTTGTTTGTATGTTCTTTAGACGTGGCTTGCACATACAAACACAACAAAGAAATCAAATAGTATTTACAAAGCAGCTTTGTCTTTTTATCCTTGACTTTCACAGCGATTGATCTTTATCCTCTTCAATCTTCCAGACTTCTTATGTAGTTCCCATTGATGCCAAACATCCCTTAGGCTTGGCTTGCAGAGGTGACATTGATCCATACACACTCCATACTCACTATGAGGTACATTATTCCATGCTTTAAGTTGAAAATGTTCAATATCCTCTAAATGTTGACAAACATGGCAGGTCCAGTGTTCAAGTCCTGTAAAGCGTCTCCAAATAAATTGCACGTTCAGTTATTTTCTTCTGTAGCTCATCGTTTACGTTGTTTAGCTTAAAGAACTGTATATCCGGCAACAACTAATGGAATCCACTTCTTAAACTTTTCGCGTGTCTTCTGCCTTGCTGATTTGCCTTGGCATGGAGAGAATCCAGCAATGTTCCTACACTTTTCCATATACTTTACATTATGATTTTGAAGTTACCACCTTCCAAATCCAGACATATTCTATCCAGCATTCCTACCTACCTTGCTACCTTGTCTTGCAGAAAATCCATTAGCAAGAATTCATAGTCTTATTCCAATAAAAAAAAACTTTGCCCCCTGCCCAAATAGCACATCCAAATGTCCACTTCCTTTTTCACTATTGAAAAGTGATTCTTCATCCCCTTTTGCCTCTCTGCCATGCGCTCATATGCTTCGGCTTGCGGAGAGACCAGCAGCAGAAGCAAGGCACAGCCAGCGTGTTCACACCCCCATTTTTAACCCTTTGCTTCCCTTCTGCCATCTATAGCACCCCCCATCCCTGAATCCTGCCTCCATCCAAGCTTAAAAACTCAGCTGGTGTCCCCCCCAGGAGAAATCTGCAATGATATACTGCAATACATTTGGAAAAGAAGCTTCAGTACAGAGCTTTAGTCTCATGGCAGCCCTGTGGTTCATTATCTCTAGCACACACTTTTCATTTTGACACACACACAAGCCCAGGCACTCTTTCCATATCCAGGCAACTTCAATCAATCTCTGTCTCCCTCCTACAGATAGACCTCCAGACTTATTGTATTGTACGGGTGTTATTCTTTCATTATATTACAGTTGATGGAACCCTAAGCCCAAGTGGTCTACAACCCAAACATAAGTGGTATAATCACAACATCTACAGAGTTTATAATATAAAAAAAGTGTTATTTATTGAAATAGACCCTTTCAAAGTGTGTAAACAGAAAGTTCCAGAATGGAGGCACAACTGTAATACATTTTCAATGGTAAAATTACAATTAGCCACAAAATATTGCAAATTAAGATGGTTTTGACAAATGACAACCACTCTGCTGCATGTAGGTGATGTCAGAGCCTGGTTAGGAAACATTAGTGAATGTACCTCACATTGTATGTTTATTTAATGTACACATTAGTATACAGATTACAGATAGATACAGAAATGTTGATGACTCACCACAAATCCGACTTTTTTGCTTCAGTCGCCTCCATTCCTGAACTTTGAACATTCCATATGACAAATATTTGAAAGGGTCTATTATCTGAGTCGTTTATTTCCACTGAAAAAAGCAATGCAACAATGGAAAGTAGCAGTAAGGTGGAGCCAGGCATATTCATCTACAGAGATAGTCAGCGCCGAAGCTTAGAAGATTACTCAAGCTTTCCTTAATGACAGAGAAATCAACTGTACACAGAGACAAAAGTAACCCTAAGCCATATTTCTAATCTACTATTTTTTGGATATTTTACTTTAGACAGAGTCCCATAAGTGAAGTTGGACCTGATTTTTAACTGCAGTAGTTCAGTTGGTAAAACAGTTCCACTAATCAGAAGGTTGGCAATTCTATAATAATAATAATACTAATACATCATACTTTTGACTTTTAGTACACACTTTAGGAAACTTCTATTCCCTCTCCAACCCATACATACACGTCAGTTGGCAGCAGTGGTATATGGGGCACTTTACGACCGCCTTGAAGGTCTGGCCATTGGTTTTCAAAGAGAATTAGAATCATTAGCTATTTAAAGTTTTCATATCTGACCAACATCAAATGCAAATTTCTGACCTTCCTTCTCATTTATAGTGACCTGATAAGCATTTTCCGCTCTATAAACCTTGACTGCTGACTTCATACTGCTCAGATTTGATTTTGCAGACTCGTTCACCGACCCATGGACCTGTCCTGTCATTGGACCTTTTTCTTTCTTTGTCTGCTCTCTAATCTCAGCTCCGTGCCTCCCCATAATAACCTCATCTTCATTGCTCAGACACACTCTTTGCGCAGGTAGACAGCACGGCACATTGTGGACACTTGTGCTTAGCTCTTCCATTAGAAATGACAGTGACGCATATATAGGGGCTGTAGGGGTGGTCGAGGTATGAAGCAAAAAGGAAAACTCACCCGGGGCTTGTTCACTCGTTTCTTAATCACTGACCTTACCAAGTCATAGCAATGGTTTTATCCCCAAAGGAAGGTTTTAGTGACTCAATTTGAAATAGATTTTTGACTAGAGATTAATAGATATGTCATTGAGATATCTGAAAGGCATTGGGCCCTTGAGCAAGAGTTTATATTGGGTTATGATGTATTGATTAAAATGTCTTGGTACTGACAGGGGCCTAATTGATCCAGTGAAAGAGTGCATACACATGCCGTTAATGACACATAATACAAGAGAGACACATTTATAATATTCATTTCTTATTCATTCACTCCTCAGTCACACTAGGTGAAGAAGCGTGGCTGCCATTCTGAGCCTACATTCCCACCTGACCACCACCACCACCACAATCACACATTGACACAATCATACATGAGCAAGTTGGGTGAAGTGTCTTGCCCAGGGACACAGCAACAATATATGCTCGGGCAGGATTCGAACCAGTGACCATCCAGTACCCAGTGTTCCACTGCTGCATTCATTTTCATTTATAGTCAACAATACACAAAAATGCACAATGGCAAGACTTAAAAAGGTCACACTTTATTTTACTACATTGTATCTACCTCATTAAGTACAATGTAATACACTGTGTAACAAACTGTAATAACATACATTGTACATACAGAATGGTTAATGTTAGGGTTGGGGTTAGGTACAATGTAGTTACACAGTGTATTACTTCTCTACTTGTATATCTTTCTCCATGTTATTATGTGATATTTTTAATCAACAAGATGATCCCACAATACAGTCTTAGCTCAACCACCTTTATAACTCAAATTGATACCTTACTTTATTTCTGTTACCTACCCCAGGATTAGACGCCAACTATTTTTCACAACCAGATTATCCATGCCTACACAGTCGCCCTAACCGCAGGTGAACGGGACAGGATGGATGGTATTTTCTCCCTAATGCCATGGTTTTAGTTTGTGTTTACAGCAGCTTTGTCTCTAAATGGTGTATAGCTGCAGTTCCCAGCAGTGGCCTAATAGTCTCTCACACCTCAACAGGAGTGTAAGTGAAAGTGAACTATGTTTGAAACCAGGTCAGCAGCAGACAGGGAAACATCCAGAGCACTAAAAATCTGTCCTCAACTCGCTGTGGAAATACTTTCAAAGCATTATGGGCGCTGCAGGAGCCTCAGAGGCTAAAATAGACCCCCATTCACAATCCAGCCTCATCAGCAATTTCCAACTCCTCCGAAAACCAGTTGTTTCTCTATTTCTGCACTTAATTAAAAAGTGGTGTTCAAATGCACCCAGAGAATGTGGTGTGCTGGAGAAAGGGAAGTTGTTTTCTCTTCAACATCGATTTTTGAGTTAAAATCCGTAGAGTTTAGTTGCCACCACAGGCAATGACGTAGAGACAGCCACCTAGAACAAATTGTGCACCTATTTTTATGACGTCTATATTATTGAAATGCGTATCGTATTATTTACATTGCACAGAGCAGAATCAGATACTGTATATTGTATATTACTGTGTAAATGTTCGGGGCAGAGTTGAAGAAATTCAGTAAAATGCAAAATTGGCATTATCATTAACTTTAGTTTTTGTCACAAAATGCGGCGTAAGCAGGAACAGGAAAAGCAAACAAACTGCAGGTCAGTAAAGCAACTGCTAAATTTGGTCACTTCCTGTTACGGAATACACTATGCCAGGCTATCAATGCAACTATGGGCCTTAAGTGGCCAATTAGACATATGGAACACATTCATTCACTAGATTCACCAATTGTCATACCCATGAAGAACCCACAGTAACATGGGGAGGACATACAGATTCCATGATGAGATTATTATCATAGTAAACCCCTTCTGAACCACACCATCTCTGACTCTGTCTCAGTATCCTTCCGCTCTGGTCTATCAAGTCTACACCTGAGATGCCTAAGCAGTTTCCTTGACATTAATTAGCTCACCATTTGTCTCTCTTCTCCATTATGCCTCAGGAAATGCAATCGAAGTTCATCCGAAGCAGACTGTCTGACACTTCACAATACATTACAATTCAGGATTTTGTGCACAACACGCCCCTCTGTGGAGTTTGTTACCTGTCAAATCTATGAAACATGGAGATTGGAAAACAATAGCTGTGGGAAGTACCGGTGGACACAAAGAGAAAGAGACAAGCATTTAGGAACAATGAGGAACTGTGTCTCAAAAGAAGACCATTGTTAGACCCTGTGTAAAGTACTCTTATTGAGGCCACATGGAACAACAGTAAGACACTCCCATGAAATTTCCTTTGACAGTTCACAATAGCTGAAGGTGGCACCAAATTAATTTGTTTAATACTGAAAAGGATTGTGGAGGTTAACAATGTAAGCCAATCAAGTCACTATGTTTTAATGGAGCAATAATAGAATGCAAGAATTCACCAACATCAATCTGTAGTGGTAGTGTGCTTCAGCTGATTCCATGAGCAGTATGGACAGTACAGTAGGGTGACCATCTCAAAAAACACTAAAAAGAGACCTTGAAATCAAAGTCAAATAGTAAAAAAAATCAAATTAAACTATAGTCACTTTCCAACAGAGGTGGGTAGAGTAAGAGTGCCGTTACTTCAAAATAATGTTACTCAAGTAAAAGTAAAAAGTACACATAATTACTCAAGTAAGAGTAGGAAAGTACTTGTGAAAAAACTACTCAAGTACTGAGTATCTGTATGAGTAATGTCAGATTATTTGTTTAATTTTGTGGTAATCTGGCAAAAAAAAAAAGATAATAAAGAAAGTTTTGATATTTTTAAATTTTTAAAGATAAACTAAAAACGTAAATAATATTTTCAAAAATTAAGGCACAAGGAACAGAATTTTCACATCATCACATTTTTCACATAAAGCTGTTCTTACATGACACACAGAGGTGGTAAAAGTACTCTTACTCTTAGTTAGAGTACAGTTACTTCAAAATATTATTACTCAAGTAAAAGTCAAAAGTATTGTGCAGTAAAGCTACTCTATGG
>JAVQKC010150706.1:0-11578 GCA_036025475.1 Philypnodon macrostomus | reverse complement strand
TCTGCATTCTCTTGATGAGCTTCAAGAGGTAGTCACCTGAAATGGTGTTCCCTTCACAGGTGTGCCCTGTCAGGGTTAAGAAGTGGGATTTCTGCCTTTTCATGAAAATAAAGAAAACTCATTGAATGAATGAGGTGTGTCCAAACTTTTGGTTTGTACTGTACATTGAACTTGTATAGTTAAAAGGGTTTTATGAATAGATAGAAGTAGCAATAATACAATTAAACTAAAAATATTGTTATCATAATTGGCTTAATAAAGTTGAGATATTACATTTTTACCACCACCCCTATGGTAGAGTATAAATGGGTCAACTCTGAACACTATATCTTCTGGTCTGCAGTGCCATAGTTGCCATTTTCACTAAATTATTAACTCCACAGATTTTTGAAGGATGACACCATATTGCTTCCTTCTTCATACGTGACCTCTGACCTCTGCATTGTTCACCCACAGCTGGTCATACAACAGCTGGACCTCTCTGTCTCAAGTGCCACTTTATAATGAGACATTCCTCCCATTGCCTTAAGTTCCTGTCTGTCGTCACGGCGATCCAGCTTGGCCACCACAAAAAACTCTATCAAAGTTATATTTGCCGGTCTGACCTGAGCTGACACCTTCTGAGTCAAATCCATTTCCATTCAAACTTGCTTTTTCAATCTACATTTGAAAGTCGCTGAGAAGTCTTGTATAGATATATCCTGATTGTATTTCACTATAAAAAAAAGTGGCAATGCGGTTTTGTCCCACACCTGGAGAATGGAGTTTTTAATACAATGCATATATCTGTGTTTTGTTTTGCTCCTTCAGTAAATTGCATTTATTTGGCCTTGGGCTGTAGTGAGCAGAATGTGTTTCACTTCAATGAGAAAGAAAACTCCACAGTCATAAAAATCCAACTAAGATAACGTATTGATAAATTTGGTTGTGTTTTGGTTCTATATTGGAAATTAGTTTCATGTCATTTTAGCTTATATATACCTTGCTTTTATGTCAAGTAAAAATGTCTATCCAGTTAAAGCTTTTTCAAAGGGAAATTACTACAACTGTTGAATGATATCTAGGTTGTACCCCACCTGTGGCCCATAGTAGCTGTCTTGAACTAGTATTGAATGATATTTCAATTGTACAGCTGTAGTAAACGTATGCATTATTGATAAATGTTCAAAAGTATTTTCCAGGCCATTAATGTTGAGGTGAGTTCAGGTATCTTGGTAAAAATATATACAGCATTTGGTAACAACAACATTGTATCTACCTCATTAAGTACAATGTAATACACTGTGTAACAAACTGAAATAACATGTAACTACATTGTACCTAACCCTAACCATTCTGTATGTACAATGTGCTACATAGTGTATTGAATTGTACTTAATGAGGTAGATACAATGTCAAATGGGCTATGTAAAATAAAGTGTTACCAAAAGTTGTATATACTTTTTAACCAAGATACCTGAACTCACTGAATGCCACTGGACTAGACCAACAGAACACCTCTAAGTGATCGAGAGGTAACAAAACCCAAAGTGATTCGAAGCTAACGTCATGATTTAGGCCCTGTACAAAGCAAATACCTGTCTGGAAGAGTTGTGGGTTGTTGTCCCTGTCTCATTAGTCCCATTAAACTGTGTCCATGTCGGGTCAATGGCTGTTTGGCCTTCTCTACAGCCCTGACAACAATATTTACTGCACTTTATAAAAAAACAAAAAGCCCCATTGAGGAAAAGAAAAACTGTGAGGCTACGGCTACTGTGCATAAATCCGTTACCTTTAAGTATGACCTCGGTGAAAGAGGAGGAGAAAATATGTGCTCCACTTAAATATATGGGACTGGAGCTTTATAAGGCAGATATAATAATCTCCAGAGACTCATAGTTCATTCTGACTGCAGGACCTCTTTCTCTCAATGAACAGCAGCGGCACACAGGCTGCAAAGGGCCCATTTTGTGGATCAGGCTGTCGCTTCAAATTTACCCATGAAGAAGCAAACAAAGAAGTATTGTTCATCATTGCATTTTTGTATTAAGACAATTAAAGTGTATTTACTTTATTTTACATGGTCCTTGTAGTACAAAGTAATACACTGTGTAACAAACTGCAATAACATGTAACTACATTGTACATAACCCTAACATTAACTATTCTGTATACAATGTAGTTACATGTTATTACAGTTTGTTACCCAGTGTATTTCATTGTATTTAATGAGGTACAAACAGTGTGATCTTACTCATTTATGACTTTTTTAATGATGTTTCTTTACATAGTCAATGATCAGAAAGAAAGCCATATGTTATTCACTGAACCTATTATATTTCTCCTCAGCCTTTCCAGTGTAGTCCATCAGTTTGTCAGTGAGCCGTAGAGAGGCCGGCTTCACTTCCTGTCAGTGAGTCTGCTGCCCTTTAGACGGGTCAATAGTGAGATATGTACCATCACAAATCATGCTCCTTATTCACCTCATTCAAGAAGCTCATATTTATTCCACCATATAGGCCTTTTGTGCATTGTACTGATAATACTCTCATGTATTTTGAAGCAGACATATACTTGAATTGAGTAATACACCGTTTAGTCTAATCATGCATGTCTGGGTGATGGTTGAAGCCAGGGTGAACCCACAGTAACACAGGGAGAACAAGCAAACTTAACTCAGTGAGATCATATAGGCCTTTTGTGCATTGTACTGAGTAATACATGTTCAACAGAAGGACGGTCTAGTCTATAAGGAAATGTCTTTATTCGCAGGTTTATTCCTGGTATGGTTCATGGGTAGCTGGAGCCAATCACAGCAACTATGGGCTTTAGGCGGGGTACAATTTGCTCAAAGGGGATTTGATAACAGGGCTTATACACTCACGTACATTCACTAGTATCAATCTGACCTTCACCTAACGCATGCATGTCTTAAGGATGGTGGGAAGAAGCTGGAGAGAACCCACAGTAACACAGGGAGAATATACTGTTTAGAGAGAGATCATTGTTGACAGTACTTTGGTACATTCATTCCTCAAAATAACTGGACATGACTCGTGGATAGTCTCGTACACATTAATGACTGTCTTAGCATGTCTCCAGTTTATGTAGATGCATCGGTAGTGGACACATTCTCCTCTGTCTGCGCTGAGTCATTGGTCAGTGATGAGTGGAGTCCCCAGGGCAGTCCTGTGTATGTGTCCATCTCTCGTCCAGCACCTCCAGTAAAACCTTGTAAACATGTTGATTTTTCCTTGCCTCGGAGTGGGCTGGTGACAGAGCTTAGCTGAGATGAGCTGGAAAATGACAGAAAACACCCAACCATCAAGCCAGATTAGTTGGCAGCTCATAGTCAGTGTATTTTGGTTATGTTGAATTTTGGAAAGTCCTTTTCAGTCCATTATTACCTCTGTATTTTGTTTAACAATTGGCTTACTTGCTTCCTCTCTTGTTACAGACTCAGTGTCCAGTGAGGCGGCCTTCCAGGAGGAATACGTGCTGGGCATGGGGGACACTCTGGAGATGTCCTGTGACATGGTGGACCCCTCTAAACCTGTGGTGTGGTTTAAAGATGGGACTACCCTGGTCCCCAATAACAAAACACGGGTGGGACAGAGGCTGCTGCGGATCATCAATGTCTCATACGAGGATTCAGGGGTTTACTCCTGTCGAATGGCCCACAACAGCGCACTGGTCAGCAACTACACTATTAGGATCACAGGTGAGAGAGTTACCTTTGTAGCTACAGCTGCCATAGGCCAGACTGATAAAATGTGGCGGCCATACCTCATATTCTATATCGAGGTGGGCAAACTGCGGCCCGGGGGGCACATACGGTCCTTTGGGCTTTTAAATCCGGCCCGCCATGAAATTATTCAATATTTTACTAAACGCTCAAACCATTTTGCCATTGAACCAGACTTCTGGTTAGTAGTGGGAAATCTGCTTTACGTTCTCAGTCTGTACCTCTAGTCTATCTAACTTAACCTAACTTAATCTAACTAATCTCACTTAACCAAATTTAAACTAACACTCACAGTTAAACCAAAAGCGTTGCATCTGACCATGGCTTTTTTACTTTTAGACCTTTATCTTAACAATGTCTAAAAGAAGTCTCTCACTCTAGCACACATGATGAGTGGAAAATCCCAACACAGCATCTCTGTTATACTTCCATTACAGTTCAATTGGTGAAAAGGTGTTAGTTAATCAGGGCCCATAACTAAACACTGGGCAGTTTTTTTAAAGTCGTCTGCCTCCTCTGTCTGCTCGTAAACCTCCTGGACGCCAGCTGAGCCTGTTATTGACAACTCATTAGAAAGCAATTAGCTCCAAAGATCTCATCATTGAAAACAGATGGAGTGGCGAGAAATGAGAGTTCGCTGCCACTGCTATTCACCCCCACCTCATGCACATATATATATATATACAAACTAGCAAACAAATACATATATATATATAGTTTGGCCCACTGCGGTCAAGAAAATTGGCTTTTCCACTTTTGGGATCAGTAACTAACAGCTTCTCCTGGAAACCCTCCAGTTCATAGTATGTTGAATGACATGGTGTGAGAAGCGTAGTTAACGCTTGAGTTTTATTAGAACTAACTCGAGGTGATGTTTGGAAGTCAAACCATCAACTTTTCGAACCTATGACGTTCCATATATCAACCAGGACATCATTTTTACATGTGCCAACATTTATTATTTCCTTCTCAATGTGGCTCTATGCTCTACAACTTCTGGTGTGCATGTGTTAGCAAGAACAAGAGTTGTACTTACACTTTTACGTTTATGCACTTATCACACTTAAGTAATTTCAGTTATTTTCAGCACTGAAAGGGTGGTTAAAATACAAGGAACATTATTACCATTGGAACTTGCAGATTGAAGGTGTTGTTCCAGGGACAATAAATGAATAATAATAAATGTTAGGATAAAAAGATCAACTAAATTGTGCTTTTTTATATAATTCCTTGTCTCTCAGTGGTGTTGAATATTTGATTTGTATGAGCCTCTTACCCAAGCCCCATAGCGGAAGCACATTCAACACCATCATTTCACACTCACATGCTAACAGTATCCTACAGCATCTATGACTTTTTACAGTATACCCATGTAATGTTCCTCTCCCTTTGCTCCAACACACAGACCTAAAGCACACATCGACCATTGTGTTTTTGCTCAAATATTTGAGTAAGGTGTCAGATATTCAGGAGCGCTATCAGATTGAGCTCCTTGGATGGCGGCCAGACGTATGGGAAAGAGGCCAGTTTCACACTGTACATAGGCCAGTATGTGTAGGAATGTGAGCTGATGAAAGGACTTTATAAGTATTTAGATCTTGTCTGAAGTATCCATGAAATGTATTATTTACTCAACACTCACACAATGGCGGTGGTAAGCTATAGGCACAAGTGTCCTGGGGCAAACTGATGGACTAATCTAAAAATAAATTAGGCAATTAATGTGTAAAAATGTAGTGCCAAATAAGGACAAAACATGGACTACATTGCTGGTCTAAAACAGGACTCACCCTGGTCATACTTTAGACCAGGGTGAGTCCTGGTTTAGTTCTGTTTTAGATCATGCTTAAACCAGGATTTAATTAGGAATTAACCAGGTCCAATACTATTAAAGACTGTAAAATTGTACCAAAAAAAGAGACCAAGTACCACCAGTGATACCTGTACCACAGTTTGAGAACCATTGCACACATTCAGTGACGTTGGAATGGTTAGAGTGGGGATTGAACCACCAACCTTCTCTATATGTTAACTATTGCAACATGATATGTATCAATATAAGCTTTACATTTTAACCACTCTAACTATTTTAGACTCCTCTGGTATGTATTTCAACTTGCACAATGTCCAAATATGCCAAAAACAGTAGACTCTCCTCACAGCAGCAGACAGAGGTGTCAAGTGCTGGAAACAGAAAACCTGGTCGTCGGGGGTTACGGGGCAGCATGTCTCCGTGGAAACAGCTGTTTCTCATTTAGACCCAAACCTGTGCAGCTGAACCTAAAAACGCTCAGGTCACGCCAAAAATCATTACAAAACTCAGGCGCTAATGTGCTATACTGCTACAGATATCTGCATCTGAGGAGTAATTAGATGTTATTTACATGCTAAATCTCAAACGTTAAATGTTTGAAAAAGAGAGTCTAATTACCAAGAGCACTGCAAAAGTTAAACATACTTACCATACCTGAGTAAACCGAGAATCTTCATTGCCTCAAAATTAGTGATTACCTTCAAAAATGTAATTTGCCTACACCAATTTAGTTTTTTTAGTTTGTTAGTTAATAATTTAAAAGGGCCATTGCTTTCCTAGATTTGAACTTTAACTACTAATTTTTACAGTGTACACTTGTGGAGGTTGTATGCGTGAAGGAGGTTTCTGTGTGTGCCATTGTCCAATCATTACGGACCATTTCAGGCTCAATGGCCGTTTGACACGGACTGCCTTCATTTAACATGCAGCGTATACCTCTTATCTGATGGTCAGAGGTTCACATAGGCGCAGTGTATTAAACCAATGTGATTTTGTTGTTGTAGATTCTCTGTCGTCGGGAGATGATGAAGACTATGATGAAGATCCAGAAGATGCAGGTAATGCAAATGGTGAATTCAATATTATTACTTTCCCTCTAACAATTCTATATTTGTCACCAATGATCTCATTTTGATCACTTGATGCAGTTGGCAGTGTCAAGTCCAAATCATACAGTTTATGCCAAGAACCCACCCTAGGCCCATAGTTGTTGAGCTACTGTATGTAACAAACCATTAGCAAGACATAGGAAGAGTTTTGTATAAGGTTAACATCCCCAACAGTTTGAATTCGAAATGTAAAGATAGCTTTTGCAAATGACCAGTTTTTGATAAATACATACTGTCCAACTCAGGCCAAGACAAAGTAAAAATGTGTTGTGAAACGATTGCAACCTTTAAAAGTGGCTTTAAGAGCAGTCTAAAGAGCAACATAAAGCTGGCTTGTTTAATAAGGCAATGTAACAATCTGTACATTATGCAAAGGTCGTAATATGTCTCTCTACTACTGGCCTAACTGTGCAAAATAAAAGCTATTATTTCTGTTTATGTTATTAACTAAACCACTAAATGTAACTAAGCCCTGGATACAGATATTATATGGGCTTCGTCGCTTTGCTAAACACTGCTTGCAAAAACACTTTAATGGCTAATTATGTAACTCTTATTGGATTTATTATTGGACTGATAGCATCTAATTGGATTTCATAACATCTGTAAATTGGATTTCATAGCCCTTTATCAGTTCGCTGTCTTTGTGATTGCAGTAAAGATTGTCCCTAATGTCTTTGGTATGAATTCTCAATATAATTCTGTGCTATGAAGTGGATGTGCAAGGTTCAGAGATAGGTAAAGCATGTGAAAAGAATAAGCCAAAGGTTGATGTTAAACTGAGAAACAGATCAATAGATATCAATGCTATAAGCTATGGCATATACGGACAATTTTCATAGTTTAGCAATCGGATTGGAATTGTATCCACAATCTTCAATGGTAAATTCAAGCCAGAAACGTGTCAAAAGTGTCACTCCCTGAAGACTGGCCAAGTCTAAATACTCTACAACCAAGTCCAGAAGAGAACTGTGGGGCATATAAGGAGACATGAAGACCATAAAGAGAGAATCAAAGAGTTTTTACATGTGTCATATATATGAAGGAAGACACTGTGCTTTGGTGATCAGAACAGGGTCAGTCGGAAATAAATGCATTCTGTATGGCTACATTTGTATTATAATCACAAAAACTGCTCAAGAAAGTCAAACCGCTAAGTCCATTTTTTCACTCCACAGTCACACTCTGATGGCGGAAAACAATAGCAATAGCCACAGCAGCCCATGGCCAGACGTATGGAGACGTGGCAACTGTACCACCAGACCACACACCATCAAAATCACACGCACACATACAAGCAAGGTGTCTTGGCCAAGGACACAGTTCAATATGACTTGAAACTTGAACTATAAATTCTGCAGTTAGTGAACAATGTACAGAAACATAGTACAGAAATGACTAGATACTTCAATGTGGCATGTATTTAGGTAATTTTTCAATCCCAATTGATTAGTAAATTTACAGAAAGCCATATTTTTATTGTACATAGCTTATACTTAAAGTGGTATTTTTGTGCCCAGGCTAAACCGCTCACAGCAGCCTGACTCCTGACTGTGGGTAAATAGCCTCAGTCTTAATCTCTGTGTGTAAGTCTACCTCATGACATACCAGGCTCCCATTTCCTGGCCAAAACAACAGGGATTAGCCCAGAAATGCTAAACCCCTATCACCACTTAATGTCCGCTAAGCCACCGCTAATTAGCCGCTGTCCAGAGCAGGAAGGAGCCATGTGACGCCCAAGTCCCCAATGCTAAGCAAAAAAAAATCAAAATTTACATGCATGGAGGGTTAAAGGGTCACAATTCTAACATTTTACGTTTAACAGAGAGAGAAAGAGCTGTTTCTTTCTCTCTGCTGCATGTCCCTTGAAGGCCCTCTTTCCACCTGCTGACCAACCACACCCACTTCACCACTACAGCCAATGCAAACAATGGAAAGTAAGCAGCAAGGTGGGGATTCCTCACCTATGTAGAAAAGTGAAACTATTGAGCTATTGAGAAGGTCAGTGCCCCAGTATACAGGATTACTCCAACATGCATGAATGAAACAAAATACACATTTTGATATGTTTTTAACGGGGAACAGCATTATAACAAGTCAAGATAGAAAAATAAGGGCTCTTTAATTGAATTGCTAGACAGTCAGAAGTATAGGAAACATTCGGTCAGCGAGTGAAGATATCAAGTTGAGTCACTTCCGAAGGCTGCCAAATGAAATGATGCGACTGGCCCTTACTGCACAGACAGACACAGAGACGGGGCGCAGTCATGAGCTCATTTCTCTCAGCTGTCTCCCAAAGCCTTCTGGGAAATGGCAGCAGATATATAGGAGCCCGACTGCTGCACGAAAGACTGTTGTCCAATTTGTAAGATCCACATTGAATTTGTCTCTAGACTCTTTATCAGGGGAACAGGACAGTGAAAAGAGAGTGTGTTGCTATTTTTGTCCGTGTCTGAGCTCAGGTGGAAGAAGACGTTTTCTGGAACAAAGGGGAACATTAGCTAACCAGACTAGACAAGAAATTGTGCTGAAACATGCTTCTTTGTCTATATTCTGATACTGCGGCCTGTCGTTGCTGGTAGAATTAGCAAATTTATTTTAAAACCATCCCTCCATTTTCTTCCGCTTGTCCGAAACCGGGTCGCGGAGGCAGCAGTCTAAAAGCAGGGAACTCCGGCCTTCGACCACTGCCCGATCCACATTGCACCAGCCATTTTTTAAGGGTACCTCCCGCGGGTGGTGGGTCCTGACAGCGTGTGCTCGGGCGGGGACTCGAACCACCGACCCTCTGGTTGAAGGGCAAGCATCTACCCACTGCACCACCGCTGCGGCTATTTTAAAACCAATTGTTGATATTGGGCCATACGTACTTTCAACAAACAATGCCAGTTCAACGCAATGTTAGAGGTATAAACTCAATTCTTAATTTCACCACTGCATTTAGTGGCGTGAGTGTTGATGGTATGAGGAAAATACATTATTTTATCTTAACAAACAGCTCAATGTTCAAAAGTTTATTGAATTTTCTGAAAATGTTATATTATCGTATGAATTCATCTCTTATTCTGTGGTTCATTTTCCCCATTTATGATTTTATGTCCACTTTCTAGAGACTTAAATTGGCCCTTTCAAACTAGAGACTATGTTAACAGTTTGTATATTTATATGTGTTCAAGCACCACCCTCGTTTTATCAGATGTTGACGATGAACTGAACTATTTTGAACTACTACTGGCCTCCCACCATCATACCACACTCATATACGGCTCTTCTCTATCAAACCTCAGGCACACAGTGATCTTGTATGTGTTTTGGTGAAGGCTCACAGACCTCGGTGTGTGCAGTCCTCCAGAGGTATGCAGCCTGGTGTTTACCCTGGCATCAGAGCAGAGGGGACCGTGGCCGGGCAGTGGTCTACGGGACGGGGCTGTGCTGCTGTCCCAAAAACGTTTTTCAAAAGCCCCTCTGTATCAGCCCTCTGTATCAGCTCTCAGATCAGCCGTGTGCTCGATCAGTGTCTAAAGTAGTTTATGGAACAGAGTGTGGAGGTTAGAACTGATGGCCCCATAGAGGTGAGATAACTGCAGTGAAAACAACTTATATGGACACAATGCCTGCTTCAGAGTTTACTCTTCAAAACGTAATCTTTTTAGCTATTCAGTACTATTAGTGACTATTAACATTACACATGAAGCAAGTCTTATAGTGTAGCTCTACTCTGGGGTGCAGGATGGCGATGTAGTTAGTGATCTCATTTGTCAGTACGGAGGTTTTGGGTTCAATTCCAAGGCTTTCTAACTACTGTCTCTAAAAGTGGAGTGTGTACATCTTCCATGTGTTTCTGTGGGTTCACTCCGGCTTCCTCCCACCAGCCAAAAACGTGCATGTGTTGGGTGAATTGGTGACTCTAAATTGCCTGTGGTAAATAAATGTGAGAGTGATTGACTGTCTCTCATGGTCTTTATGTGTTAGCCCTGCGACTAACAGGCCATTGCTCAGAGTGTACCCCATCTGAGGCCCATAGTTGCTAGGAACGGCTCCAGTCACCTATAACGGCTTACTAGAATAAGTGAAGACAAATTAATCAAATTGGACATTGTGGCATTACATTGGTAACTGTCAAAAGTACCAAAGGCAGCTCATGACTCCATCTAGTGGAACAAGGTAAGACATTACCAAAAATGGCATAGTCTTCCGTTATTATAGTTCTGTTATGTCAACAACAACACTGGCATATATTCAACAGTGCTGTTTCTATTTGCCTATTTAGCAAGTCCAAATGAATCGTCCTGAACTTTAGGAATCACTTAAGCAGCTCTTCTCTGTTACAGTGTACATTTATATGCTGCAGTTCATGGTATACAGTTCACATTCCCAGCACTTCGGTCATGTTTGGGAGTCCATTTTCACTTTCAAACCAAACAAACAGCAAACAGGAGTACGCCTATGTATTTTTAGGCCCCTCCTCAGTTAACAGGTCACATGACACCCAGGCACACTCTATCTGACATTCTACACCTACTACTATTGCTCCACACGGGACAAGGGTGATCTGTATCCCCCCGTATCCCCCCCATGCATGCGTCCTGCGGGCTGGAGGTGTTCATGTGAAGGCCCCTATGCCCACGCTTTGTGCAGAAGTAAGAATATTGATACTTTAAAAATGTAATATTAAATAATAATGTAAATGTAAGCTGTCAGTCACCAAGTATGCAGTAGAAGTAGGAGAAAAACAAACTTTAGATTATTTATTTGTTATCAAGTAATTATTAGACAGCTTTGTTTGAGAAAAAAAACATTACCTTCAACAATACGGCAGTGGCGCAGTGGGTAGGCGCTCGCCCTTCAACCAGAGGGTTGGTGGTTCGAGCCCCCGTCCGAGCGCATACTGTCGTTGTGTCCCTGGGCAAGACACTTAACCCACATTGCCTA
>JAVQKC010150697.1:0-10211 GCA_036025475.1 Philypnodon macrostomus | reverse complement strand
TTAGTTGTTAAAAGTGCTTCAAGCTAACTAGATGAAGACTAAATGAGGACTGGATGAGGACTAGATGAGGACTAAATGAGGACTAAATGAGGACTAGCTGAGGACTAAATGAGGACTAGCTGAGGACTAATTGAGGACTAGATGAGGACTAAATGAGGACTAAATGAGGACTAAATGAGGACTAAATGAGGACTAAATGAGGACTAGACCAGGACTAGACCAGGACTGGACCAGGACTAGATCAGAACTAAACCAGGACCAAACCAGGACCAAACCAGTTTCAAATGTGAGCTAAACGGGGACTTAACTTCACCCAGGTCTAAATAAGGACTAATCTAGTTCCAAAGCGGGTCCAAACCACGGCTAAAGCGAGACTAAATCTGAACTGTGAATACTACTCCCAGTAAAACTACTTTTAAATAGGTCTATTATTTCCTTCAGAGGCTGGATCTAACCCTGTCTTCATGGTTCTTTGTGTTAATGTCAGACTAAAAGCAATAGTTTACAGCTCTTAAAACTGTCACTTCCTCAGGACTTAGCATTACTTCATTCTTTCTCTCAACAAAGACTCTCCTTTAAGCCTTAATACAGTCTTCTGTCTATGACCAAACAGCTGACCCCCCCCTGAGGTGACCACAAATGCTACATGTTGAGTTCTGCTGTTAGTTGCCTTTTTACGACTTGTTGTCATTGACTTACCGCTGGCTAATATCAATGAATTGGAACTGGTAGAAAAGTGAATTCATTTCAGTAGTTCAAATCAAAAAGTACATCATACATTCATTTTGGACCATCCTCTGGTTAAAAATGCCACATTTTGAACCGAGTCTCAGTAGTTAATGTATGCACAAATCTTATGCATTAGTAGATTACATTTAAAAATCCCTTATGTAACCAGTGATTATTTGCTTCATTCAGTCAGTGCAGTGGCTCGCTAGGCAGTGAGTGATACAAGGCCACAGAGCTGGAAGGATTTTGAATTGCATTTTGGGGTGCAAATTATACATTGCATTTCTATCTATAAAAAAAAGAGAGACCCCTCCTCAAGAGCAAAATATATATTTTTATTTATTTAAGGTAAAATTTGTGTTGTTGTTGTCTTAGCAACAGCAAACAAACAATAAAAAACAAAATAAAGTCTGCAGCTACTTCTCAAGAGTCGTCCTTCTCAGGAGAATCTCAGAAGTGACCAATAAAGTAGAAATCATTATTATAAAACCTCTATAAAGACTGTGGTTTTCCAAAAAATTCTGTGTGGTATGAAATGTTTGGTATGAAGGATTTGGACAAACGTAAACATTTTTGTGTGTACATTTTCAATAACTTACTTTTTTTTGTCCCTTTTCAGAGCCCATAGTGAGGAATGGCCGGCCCCCATCTGCCCACAGTGTCCACTCCTTCCTGCACCAGTACACGGGCTCCTTTAAGAAGCCTCCGCTGCGACGGCCTCAGAGCGTCATCGGGGGAGGCCTGGGCTCGCTCATGGTCATGCCTCGAAACGGCAGCCGACTCGGTGAGACACATGCCCAACTGTTCATAATCTCACTACACTATGTACGTCAGTCTATTCACTGTATCAGTCAATGGCTGAATCACACTGGCCACTTTATTACGTAGACTTTGTACCTATTTTTCCTGCTGATGCTTGGTTGGATCTTTAGTGGGTTTGCCTTGAACATACTATCCATTGGCTTGATGTAAGGCGATGCGCTGATTAGCTTCTGTATTTGAGCTCACATACAGGGAAATAGATCAACCTAATAAAGTGGCCAGTGAGGGTATCGTTTTAGTAGCTCGACAGCCAGTTTCTTAGCCAAATAATGAGCACTGTACAGTAGGAGCTCTCCCCATACAAGCCATCATTTTTCTTTGTTTTGTTTCTACCAGTGGATCTGAATCTGATCTGTCTGTTACATGTTAGTACTTCTTCCACTCTCTTGAATCAACAGATGCTACCAGATACCATATAGAATAGGCTAGAATAGACACACCTGAATAAACGGTGAGCTTACTGTCCACCATTATATTTTCTGAGGTAGTCAATTTGTAGTTCGATATGCCATTGACACTTCCCACTGCTAGAGGCTATAACAGAAAAACGGAATCATACTGATACAGTTTCAGTCGCAGTAATTTGTTAAAATATGACACCTCCATTTTACTATTGACTTCCTAATGCACACACAGCACTTACTTTACATTTGCTTATATCAACAAACCCTGGTTGAAAATGAGCTTCAAATGTATGTGGTATGTTTATGAATTAGCTCATTACACAGTGATGTATGGCTTTGTCTTGTTAGGCCCCAAGGCACTGAAGTAAATTACATCCATCAGTCAGCCAGCTATTAGACCTAATATATCAGCTTTATGCAGAGCCAGCAACCTGACGACAAGCGGCTGCTTATCAAAACAACAGCATTTTTCACTCACCTGGGCTCATCTGTCAAACATAAGCACTTATCTTGTATATGTTTTTCCTATTTAGATATTGTCCACGAGAATTTGAAGATGGGGTCCGATGGGGAAAGTGACCAAGCGTCCGGGACGTCTTCGGATGAGGTGCAGTCGCCAACAGGAGTGTGTCTAAGGAACAGAGGCAACAGGCGGATCTCTGCAGAGGTACAGTTTCAATACCTGAGTAGTCATTAAAAATCTTTTGTGTCTTGTTTGGGTCTTGTAGCCTGCCTGCTTAAAGGTTGATTCAGAGAGTCTGCAGATCACATGTGGGTGACTGTTTTCACTTTTGTTCTCCGTCTTAGACACACCTTATCCTTAAATGCACTGAATTTCCTCCATGTGATTTGTTACATTTAGCATCTCATAAACCAACCAGTGAGTATATAACTCACGTGGGCTTTTACCTGGCTCACAGTCTTCACGTTGCAGCTACAGAGTCATTATCATTTATCCGGTGAGAGGCAGAGGAAATAAATTGAGCTTTTTACAAAGGCCTCTCTCCCCTTTTTGAGATGACGTGTGTAGTACAAAGTATTAGTCAGCGGAAGTGTAACGACAGGTGCCAATAATATCTCAACAGGATACATACCCAATAACTCAATCCACATACTCTTGAACTTACTGTATGTTTTCAAGGCTTTGGCTCATGAACTGTGGGCACAGCATTTTGATAACGGATCGTGTACTTGTACAAGCTGAGTATACATTGTTAGCATTACTCATGAACTTAGTAGGTGTTCTGTAGAGCAGAGATAATGCATTTTCATTACTTCATGACAGTCTGTACTTTGAGGGGTAGGGGTGGCAATAAAAGATTGTAGTTGTGATATGAAGTAATAAATCTACAAATCTGAGAAGATCATTCAATTATGCTCAAGTGCATAAAATCTATATTTTTACAATATTGCCAACTCCTATTGTGGGGTAATGCCTTTGCTTGTAGTAAAAGTATACCTTTCTGATTGCCTGCTTGTAGTTTCCAAGATACTAGCTGCTTTACGGTGAAATCATGGGATTTAGATTTTGACTAAAACAAAATGGTTTTGACTTGTTAGAAATGTTTATTTATCTTAATTACCGACCATAACTGAAGGTAAATTTCAGTCATTCAGGTTGTCAAATCAAAACATGCTTTGACTAGAAAGCACTCGGAAAATGCAGACCTCCACCAAGGCAGCTCATTTCCATGGATCACTCCAAAAATGTATGTGGTCTTTGTGTTTCTGACCTTCCCTGAAAATTTTGTCCAAATCTGTTCAGTAGTTTTTGAGTAAAGTTGCTCATCAAACAGACAAACAAGCAGGAGTGAAAAGGAGGTAACATTAAGTCATCTGGACTAGAGTATATGATACAGAGTTGGACACATCTCATCTCAAAAGTCAACTCTGAATATCCCAATACCATTTTTGTGGTATTAGCCAAAATCTCTATGAACTCTAGAGTTCCTTTGTCCTACAACTGTTACAGATTTTGCACATATTCATAATCCATTATCCCAAAAGCCTCAGTTCACTTGTGCTATTATGGAGATGTAAATGTCAGAGCATATTGACTGACAGACGTGAACATGTACAGAACACAACACAATCAACAATGAGAGCTTTAATCCATTTGACACAAAAAGCTGTGAGACTTCCTCGAAAAATACATTTGAATATTACATTTGTTCCATTTTAGTTTTCTTCTGCACTGGCTTTTATCAGCTGCGCTTGCAGAGCAGAGTCAAGCCATAGGATCTAGTGACGCTTTGATTACTGCCCTCCCTGTGGGTTACCGTGGGTTAGACCAGGCCCCCCTCCATCGTCTGCAGTTAGTCCAAAATGCCCGTCTGCTTTGAGTACAACTCCCGTATTTGCTTCTTTGCACTGGCTCCCTGTCATGATTTTTTTGATTGTTTTTAAGTGTACTGTCTACATGGGCTGACCCCCTTACCTTTCAGAACTTCTGTCCACTCATGTTCCAACCAGAACAATGAGGTCATAAAACCAGCTAAACTTAGACATCCCAAGAACGAGGCTGAAAACTAGAGGAGACAGGTCTTTTGCTGTAGCGGCCCCCAGACTCTGGAGTAGTCTACCTCTTAGTATCAGAACAGCTCAGTCCCTTAACATTTGTTTGCACTTGTATTGTATTCTCTTGTGCTTTTGGTGTGACCATCTTTACATATTTATCACCTTTAGGCCTGTAAAGCCCTTTGGGGCAGTATAGGTTGTTGTAAATGTGCTATACAAATAAACTTGACCCTTGACCTATAGTTTTTTGTCAGCTCTGGTAGTTACATAATGAAGAAAACACAAAGTAACATATCTGGATGGAATTTGATACAGAAAAGCACAGGTTTATACATTGAGGGAAAAAGGGGAAGCCTAGGTTAAATCTGGAAAATCTAGTGTTGCTGTATGTGAGATAAACATTCAGTATTCATTATTGCTGTAACAATATGACTGCCAAAATTTGGACACCCTAAATAAGATTAAGGCTTGATATTCCTTTTTACTTTCTGAAATATGAAGGTACTGAACTCACTAAATGGAGCTAATGGAGAGTTTAGTTACACTATACCTGGTCAAAACTAACTTGAGCTAATGCCTGTTAATACCTATATTTTTTTTGCAAGTGGCATCATATAATTATTTTCACTATATTTCTGTCAGATTAGCACTAAAACATGATTGCGCAATATTTACTTTCTTGCCAAATTAATTTCCTCCTATAATATTAGATTCACCAAAGGTCTGACCCAGGAAAAAAACTACAAACTCTTCATAACCCAAGCTCAACAAAGCTCTGTTAAGACATAGCCTGCATTTGTTTAACTGTTATCTGCTGAGCTGTTGTTAATCCTGTCATTCCTCGCTTAAAACCACATTTTGCTTCAGTGGTTTGTGAAACACCTGCTGCTTCATGGGGAGGATCTTGTGATTGAAGTGTGCTCTTCACACTGTTTGTTTATTGATTGAGGAAGCTGTTGGGTTTTACATCAGTGGCTACACATGCACTGCTCTTGCAAAAACAGTAAAAAAACAAAATGCAAAAAGTAGAGTTGCACAATTAGGAAGTACCCACATGACACACAAGCCTGTTGTTGTGGCTAGAGATGTGTGCAACAGTCATAACATGCATAATATTTCCTGTGACTAAAGTAGAACTATCAGCACAAAGGGAGACTATTAAGACTTCTTTATATAGGCACATTTTAAATGGCCTGTCTCCCGCATATGTAGGTTTTACACTAAAATAACTTTTTGATATTGTCATGTTTTTAGATATTTTGCAAATTAAGTAGCATTGTAACATCCATTATAGTTTCAGGCAGTTACAGCTATGCCCCGTTTTGAGCATCATTTAATAAAGTATTCATGTAATTTCATCTACTCCCGTGTTGCAGTTGTATTTATGGTTAAAACGTGGGTTAAATTTTAGTCTGTGGGTAACAAAAACTATATAAACGTGGGTTCAATTTTAGTCTATGTGGGTTACAAAAACTATATAAACGTGGGTTCAATTTTAGTCTATGGGTTACAAAAACTATATTGAGGGTCACTCTGGGTGTGTTATGTATGAGAAACTGGCTGAGCCACGTGACCAACCGCAGCTCTATTGTTTATGCAGTGTTGCACTATCTCATAACAGTCTCAGGAAGGAAGTGGGCAGGTAGAAGCAGATTGTTCTTCTGTCACTCGAGAGGAAGCCAGGGCTGTTTTGAGATTACATCACCAGGATTACCGTAATACGCTCCAGATGGGCCCCTGTTGTAACAGATTAGGACAGCTTGATTGGACAACTGGACAAGGGTGGGGTTCAAAAGTCATGTGTCCTATGGCATCACTCGTCCTGGGACTGACCACCAATGCTGTCGCAGCAGCAGAAGGATGGGATAATGTTATAATAATATTGGATCATTATAAAGTTCACCAACATGACAGTCTGCTTCATAAATCTGCCTCGAACATAGATCTTTTTCACTAATTAGACAAGAGTTTGTAATCCGGATCAAAACACCAAATGTTATTTAACTGTGATTACAAAAACTTTTACAGACTAGAATAAAAATAGTGAAGCGACTCATAATCCCAAAACAAGTCTTGTATTAGGTTTTGTCAATGTGTGGATACGTATTCAGGCAGTCCACATTTAGCAGAACACAACTTTATATAACTTCTATACTAAAAAAAAAGCTCAGCCGGGTGTAAATGTAGGACTTCATCGTTTCATTGAAGTTTAATTTAAGTTTTCAGACACATTTGACACATTGACAATACATGTATTATGATGGAGATATTGGCAATAGTAAAGTTCATAAAAATAGTTAAAATTCCAGTCAAAGGCTGGTCACAGTTTCAGAATATGCCCAAACACACTCAACATGATAAGTCACATCTAGAGTTTCCCACAGACAACCACTCAAAGAAAATGTTGAGTCCGTTTTCAGTGTTTTTAAAGCTAAAAGATCACTGGAGCGGTTTCTGATTGAGTGACCGTCAGTTACAGATTCATCAATGTGTCTCGACTGAAAAGTGGAAAGTTCAAAGATGTTTTTGTTTTTAGTGGCATTTGCAGGATGTTATTCAGTGTCTAGTGTTACTTCAGAGATTAGATTTAAAGATTACAGATTAACCGTAATCTTAGAGTTTTATAGTATAGTCTGCTAGGAAAAGTCAAGGCAATTTGTGTGCTTGACGAGGTATTTTGAGTACGTCTCTATGGGAAAGTCAATACTCTTTACTATGTGCACAAGTCTCAGCCACTGTATATTTACATTCACACTGGCCTCTCTGTTGAACCACCTTAAGTATCTGCTTCATACACACGCTGCTTGTTTGCTTTAGGCTTCTGACATTTTGTTTTAAGTTATTAATATTTTTCTAACGCTCACAGTATTTGCAGTGGGATTTCTCTTTAGGTTGACATAATGTTGACACTGTTTTTATAATACATTTCTGTTGTTTTTTCTCCTGTTCTGTGTATTTACAGGATTTGAACAAGCGTCTTTCTTTACCGGCTGATATCAGGATACCAGACGGATACTTGGAGAAACTACAGCTCAGCAGCCCGCCCTTCGACCAGCCTCTGAGCCGGCGGTCGCGCAGGGCATCACTGGTGAGAGTCAGAAAACGAACACTCAAGTCACAGCCATCTAGCTCATATATTGATAAATAGTTCATTTATACCCAGACAGAAATTCAGGTCACTTCCAAGCTTGCACATAAGTTTACTGTACAGTTGAAAGACACAATAGAATAGAAGTAAAACAACATCCATATGGCATATTTTTACAGGTAAAACCTTAAAGAGTAGAATTGAAATAGACACATTTGACAGGTATTGAAAAATGGGTACACTTTTTAGTTTTTAGCCAATTCTTGAACTTAGATGTAAAAAGTTAGAGTTTAGGCTGTATTAAATAAGTACATTTAGTGCTGGAATGTGTATTTCTGTAAAAAAATTGCTTTCAAGCTTTAAACTGTCAAGTAGAGGATCAGAACAGAAACTGAGGAGTTGTACTGTGATAAAATGATCTGTGAGAACTGGTGTTATTTACAGAAGCAGAAGCGAGAGCTCATCTTTTCACATGCAGTCATGTGTTCACACTGTACCTCTGTATTCAGTGTTTTTATAGCTGTACATCTGATCGAGCGAGGTGGAGAGACATTCAAACTAGATCTCTATTACTTTGCATTTGTTTTTGGGGTAATAAGAAAATCAAAGCCTTAAAATGTGCATCCCTTTTTACATGGGAAGAAAACACCCGGAGAGAACCCCACAGTAACACAGGGAGGACATGTAGACTCTTTGCAGAGAGGGATGCCTTAACCATTAGCTACTGTGAAACTTCCTATGTGTCCTATGTTAGGAGAACCCAAAGCCCATAGTTGCTGTGACCAGATGAAGCAGAAGATGATGACTGGATGAAACAAAAACAAAAAATCTAGGATTATTTTTCTGATAATTCCTAATATAGTGTTACTTTACCTGTTTGTTACCGTGGTAATGACTGACTGCACTTTCTCTCCTCTCTACACTGAGGAGATTGCAGCGTAGACAAGACTTCACATACGTTTTCCTTCTTCAGTCTATAAACAAACGTAACACATTATGGAAGGCAAAAGCCAACAGCCCCTTGTCGTATTACATTATCTGTGATGGTGTTTGGGGCGATGTGACCTCCATTCCACTGCAGCACTGTCAGAAGGATTTGTGTTGGTGTCCATAATATTGTTAATGAGGAAGCCTTAGTTAACGCTGCTCAACATTTTGTGTGTTTCATAGGCATGTATCCACAAAATGTAAAACCTGTGCTACTTTGTTTTGTGAAATACAAAGTAGTTATGTCAGGTGATTATAAGGTAGTCCAACCACCCGTGTTCAGTTAATAACAGCTTGCCACTATTGCCATCATTGTAATCAGCCTGTCAATTTGAATGCTTGGTCATGTGGCTGTTGACATGTTAAACAATGGAATTACATGGTTAAAATGATTGCTAAACCAGAAGCCATATTCATAGGTTAGTCATTAGGTTTATGGCCTCGTTCTATAAATCTTATGTTATTAGGTACTGTCTACTGGCTCAGAAGCAACTGAACAACAGCACAAGTTTTTTTCTCTTTCACTTATTTAATTGAAATAATAGAATTTTATGCCAGTTCATGTCGATAGGCTCAGTAATTATTGTTATTGACATGTCATACATTGATCCTAGAGCATGATAACCCCAGTTTATATAATTTACTAATCTTTTTTTTAACAGGAGCATTAAATAAATACAAACCTATACAGTCATTGATCTACAGGACAGTATTAATAGATCATTTTATTGAATATCAAATTGGGCAAAATAAGGTTCCAAACAAGTCAATATATGAAAGCATCTTTATTAATTTTTCCTAGTTGAACGATAAGTCATTATAATCATTATTGTGGCAGGCCTACTTGCACACGTGAACACATTAGGAGCTATTAGAGTCACCTATCTTAACCTTTTCAATGTTTTCTTTCTTCCTCCAGTCAGAAATCGGGTTTGGGAAGCTGGAGACTTACATCAAACTGGACAAACTGGGCGAGGTATGTACAGAACACAGTTTCCCAGGTGTAAATGTTCACATAGTGATCAAACACGCATGTTGTTTGTATGTTGCCTCATTTGGAAACTTTCCTATGTTCCCTTTTTGCTCTCTCTAGGGCACTTATGCCACTGTTTTCAAGGGGAGGAGTAAGCTGACGGACAACCTGGTGGCTCTGAAAGAAATCAGGCTGGAGCACGAGGAGGGGGCACCCTGCACCGCAATCAGAGAAGGTACATCAGCAGCACTCACGGTACCCTGTTTGAATCAATGTGGACCACTACTGCTCACTGGGCTGTAGTCAGGTAGTAAATCTGAAAATAGTCATTTGAGATTTGCACTGAATGCCATGAACTGATTGAACTTTTCACACCAAGGACCACCTCATAAAATATTTAGCTTTCCAAGTACCTGAATTGGGACTAAATCAGGAACAATTCAAACCTAATCAAAACTGCATAAGACTCCTGGGTACCACTAGAGCCCACATACCATAGCATAAGGACCTCATCCATCAGTCCTGGACACATCTATAGCCTGTCCGTCCTGGGAGTGGATCCCTCTATCATGTGGTTCTCCCTAAGGTTTCTCTTTTTCTCATAAATGGGTTTCATGGAGGGTCTAAGGACAGGGGATCATTCACTTTGTTTATTGTTTACATCCATCTCTTTCTGTGAAGCTCTCTGAGG
>JAVQKC010150659.1:0-17402 GCA_036025475.1 Philypnodon macrostomus | reverse complement strand
AGTAGCTTACCACCACCAGGTGTGACTGGAGTGAATGAATAATGTACAAATATGTAAAGCGTCTTTGAGTAGTTGTGAAAAGCGCTATATAAAATTGATGAATTATTATTATTATTATTTGCTCAAACGTCCCCAAAAAAGCTTTATAGGCTTTTATGGGTATTTTTGTGGAGCTGTCATATATATTGTGTTGATGTAGTATAAGCTGCTGACAAATGGATTCCAAGTAGAAAAAGGAGACACTGTCAAATTTTGTATTGTATTTTAATTAGGCTTTCATTGCAGAAAGTGTATACACAACATTTCAAGTGTAGTGTGTCATCAGCCCACTACTCTGTGTATTTACCCCTGATCCCAATTGTCACAATTTAGTTCAAGTTTATACAAAGTTCAACACAACCACTATGTTCAATACAAATCCAGCTGTGTCCACACAAACACTTTTTAAATCTTTTAATACAAGTCACAAAATAGCATCTTTAACATTAGACTATAATACAAGTTTCTACAAAAATTACAAAAATAATACAGAACCAGAACACACTAAACATGCACTCATGGTATAGTACCGATTCGCAGATATCAAGGGCATTTACACTGTCGCAGAGCTCACTGATGTCCCTAAACATCAGTAAAAACTTCCCCAACTTTTTACACAGTTCAAATATAAAACACTTCCCATTTAGTCCAGTCCATCTCTCACCAAGAAAAAGTATTTTCAAGAATGAGAGAGTAAGGTGCAACACAACATCTGTCAACAAAGTCAGTATCTGAGAACAAACAAATACTGAGCAAATTTAGGCCTGTAACCTGCATCCACCACACACATACAAATATATTGACCTTTAGCTTGGGATTATTTAGCATTTGATTCTGGCAAAGCAGGTGGTAAACTAAGCAAAGTGAAAAAATGGCAAAAGGTAATGTTCTCCCTTTAATTGAAAGGCACTTAGCCAAAAACCTTCACAACACACTTCTGACTTACACCGGCAAAAGCATTTAACAAAATTATTACAGATTCAATAAAACTGAAATTCAAAATAGCCCAAATAACTGTATTCCAGTCAAAATGGCTCAAATTCACAGCTTCAATAAAGAAATTGTTTTAGCAATATAAAATATGTATTGATCAAATATTGGAAATATATATGTGAATAATAATTATTATATTAATACCAATTTTTAAATTGTCATCGTCACATTCTTTATATACTCTTTACCTCCATGTTGCATTTAAGGGTGCAGCATTGACACAGGACAAACTAGCAGCTGTCATCAAGGTGTGCAGGTCAAAACCAATAGCAAATAATATATCTACTTTGAGGCCGAGGGGTGAATTATCATATTTCAGGATCAGGAGAATCCACCAATCCTAACGCAAGAGCCTCTTCTGGGGTCAAGCCACTTTTTAGTGTCCGCCTCACTGCAATGACAGGACAGAATTCATTACACATATGTTTTGTCGATATAGTATTCAAATGTGTTGGCTCTTACAGGATTTGCGGTTGGCCCGGGACCTCCTCCTTTCTCTGGGCTGGGCTCTTGATGCAGGACCTTGAGTGGCTGACCTCACGATACGCTCCATAATTTCATCAGCAGCGTCTTCTCCGCACAATTGCGCATCTTCAATAGCGGGGGTTCTAGCCTGCATCGTGCGACCTGTAAAAAATAAGCAGTTTAATGGTTCAATGCAATATATCTTTGTGGGTGATGGTGCAGGTCCTTTTAAGGCCCCTTTTCTCCTGCTGGCACTTCACTACTACAGCTAAAGCAAACAATGGATAGCAGTAGGAAGGTGAGTTTCTTTATCGATCTACATAAAAAGGTGAAACCAAGTGTTTTCAGCTCTATAAAAGGTCAGAGCCTCAGCATACAGGATTACTCAAACATATGCATGAAACACAATACAGCTTTGATTGTGTTTTAGAGAAGATAACAACAGTATAACATTTTCTCTCCCACGTATGAGCGCCCTCTCTCACCTCCCCGTCCGGGCCGAGAACGTGTGCGTGTCCGTAGCCCTGGCACTCCCATCCCTTCTTTGTCGCCTCCACTAAGACTTGTTCTGAGGACAGCCTTCATGTGCTCGTGTTCTGCAGCATCGTGTGCATGACCCAGGCCTTGAGGCTGCTCCATGCCTCCTTCCTGGCTGTTGCTTGGACCACTGTTATTGTTTCCTGAGCTACTATAACGACCACACTAAACAGAAGGAAAAATAATTATGCAGCATTTAGACTTGATTTGATCACCTCAAAACACAAATACAAGCCAAAGATTCAGCCAGTTCAGCTTTAGATGATGATGATGTTTAAAACAGGAATGAATAAAAATAGATCAGTATCCAAGCCATGGTTAGAAGTCTCATGCAACCAAATACTGTTTGGCAAACATGCAAAAAGGCAGCACACATGGTGATACCTCAATCTCCTCTTCATCCTCAGACTACAAGGGAGAAACAGTGGCAGTCAAAGAGATGAATATGTATGTAAGGAAAGAGGCAAGGTGGGTATGCAGTGACTTGAAAATGAGAGCCAAAAAACAGCAGTAAAAACAGTGACGTGTGATACTCACTGGAGCATTGACGTCCATGATCATCTTGCCCCTGGTCTTGTTGCGCTCGCGGTGGTCGGCTCTTTTCTGTTTCTGTTGTAAGACGCGGTCACGAGTAGTTCGGTATTCTAGTGCAAACTCGCTTAGTATTTTGCTAAATCTGTGGACGCTGATCTCTCTGATGCTGTAGGTCGGTTGACCAAGGAACAGCAGGAATGAATGAAACCTACAAGGAAACCAAAATGTGACATTTTTGACAAAACATACTGTACAGGGAGTCACTAATGTAAAAGGTTACCGTACCTGTTGATGATTCTGCGATGAACAATCTTAAGAATGATTATTCTTTCTGCACAATCTTTAAGGAAGTCTGACATCTTCTGCTTGAGCTGAGGCTTCATCTCATGTTTGGCAATTACCTTCAGATGGTCCCATGAGGCTTTGCAGCGCCTCTCCATTTGACATAGATTCTCCTGCAACTGGTCAAAATCCACCTAAAGTAAAATATCACACAATTACTTGCTGTGCAAAAAGATAATAATTTGCAGTGTGTTGGAGTATGAAGTTTACTTTGGCTGTTCTTGTGATGGCTCCTATCTCAGAGTAGAGGTCCGTGCTCTGAGGGAAGTTGTCCACCACGATAGAGCAGGCGTGATGCAGCAGTGACTGTTTATGTACGGTGTCTTTGACTTCAGGAACCTTCTCCAGATATGACAGCTCGAAGCCTTTAGCCTATGGACAAAAAACACAAACCTCTATCTTGTATATAAAAGCTTTTTGTAATATATTTTATAGGAAAACAACCTCAACAGAAGGTAACATTGCTAGGTAATGTCTGTATCACACCAAAATACACTGTATGTCACTGTTTAAATAGCTATGTCTGTTGTGAGAGTGACTTACATTGGCTCCATTGAGGAAGTTTCCGATAGAGAGCAGCGTGGAGAGGATGTATCGGAGAGTTTTGTTTTTCTCCAGCTGCTCCATTCCCTCTTTCAGATCCTGCAGCGGTTCGGCTACTTCCTGAGATAAAGACACACACCCCTCATTAACCAGGTCTATTAACACGCCCAGCAGATGACTCAACATCAGTGATTCAGAGCAGGTGCAACACAAATCATCTTTGTTTGTTTGAGACCTTGAGAACCTGTTCAAAGCTGTTACCTAGGTCACCAATTGGTTTCAAATGTGCTTCTCTCGATATTGTTTTCTACCCTCAGAAGTTCTTCATTATAAAAAACAGCACAAAGTCAGTGATTGTGTTTTTATAAAGATTCTTATTTTGGTTCTTAGATCAGAATCTCTTCCGACCTATTAAAGATTCAACTGTTCAACAGAGTCATGGAGGGAATGTTGATCAATTTAAGTGCAGTAAGATATGGCCAACGTGGGGAGAGGAGATTAAAGACAACTACTTCCTGAAGCAAAACTATAAAATTCACAGATCACCGCAGAGACAGGTGGTATTGTTTTCATTTCTGTTCTGACTTTGAACTTGAACCTTTTTACTTAAATAAATAAATAGGTGCTGCAAAAAGGCATGCACATAAGGTTATGATGTTATGAGGTAACTATGATGGTGTTTGTTAGTGTTTATTTTCTGTGCAGGGATGTGGATCTACGGGCATTACACATGTTGTGCATATGTGGCCAAATGTGCTACATTACATGCTACATACCAGATGTTTTCAATGTCCAAGTGTGGTTAAACTCTGCAGACAACTTCAAAATTTTTGTTTACAAGCTAAAATGTCACTGCATCTTAATTGCGTTGTGTTAGCTGGAGCCTCGCCCAGCAAATATGGGCCTTGAGCAGGGCACACTAGGACATGCAGATTCCACTAAAGTGTGTTGACCAGCACTGGGATCCCACAATTGTATTATTTAGAGTCAGATGCACCAGTAAAGTTTTCAATACTGACAACTTATATCAGGTGTTTGGGTATTTAAACAAACCTTCTCAGTCGCTTCATAGTCCATTTTAAAAGCCCAGAGATGGAGCCTGGCAGACAGTTCACTGATGGAGGAGAGTGTGAGGAGGAACTGTTCTGCTGAACCCAGAGGGAGGTCGGGGTTAACCAGCTGCGCCTCCTGGATCCTCTGCTTCTCTTCTTCAGTCGGGATCATGGTCAGGATTTTCTAAAGTGGACAGACGGACATGATGGAGATCACAAAATAAAGACACTAGACACTCTTTTATTGGCACACTACTCACCTCAATGCCCTCTTTGTTAAGTGCATATTCATCGAAGTTAAGTATGGCTGTCTTGATGGTGCGAGGTGGGGGCAAAACTGTGAGGCCAATATTAATAGCATTGCTTCTTTTTGAGTCCAATACAATTATCTCCTGCCGCTTTCCATCAGCTGCTGTTTTCTGTCGTACACATAAATAATGAAGTCAGCTTCGTAGGTTTTTGTAAGTTACTGATGAGATGCTTTATGAAGATACAATATGCCTTTTCAGACAGATTAAATTTGACATGTACTTACTTTTGTTACTGGTATTTCCTTTGACTTGGTCTCAAATAGATGTTCCATTTTACCAGTGTCCAGCTTTACAGGATCCAGATTGGACCAGAAGGAGTCCCCCCTCCACTTGTGATCTCTGTACTGAGTGTCACTTGGATGCACCTGCACCCAAACAGCACAAGAACAGACAAGGGAAAGTAAGAATATCATGTATTCTTCCAACAACAATAAATTATGACGACGGTGAAGGTTGTCATTCATCCAGGTAGACCTTCAGAATAACAATAAATTATGAATAAAAAAATAATATAATAATGGGGCATATAATATTTATAACAATCCTAATGCATCGGTCTTGTATGGTGCTTTTCTAGACACGCCTTGGGACAAATGTGGCAGCCATACTGCACCTAAGACCCCTCCGACCACCACTACACACCAATCACACTACCACATTCATACAGGCAATGAAAGTTTCTTGCCCGAGGACACAATGGCAGGATGCACAGTTTTGCACTCCTGCCTAACATGAACGTCCCCCAACCCGCAAAAACAAAAACATATTGAGTGACAAGAGGTGGGGTTTGTGCTCAGCTCACCTCACTCCAGAAGAGCCTTATGGTCTTCTTTTTCTTGTTGAATAGTGGTGGCTCTGGAGCTGGAGGTACTGGAGGGGGTGCACTGAACATTGGGGGCGGAGGGGGCCTCATGATGCCCAGCAGCGGTGGAGGTGGTGGGCCTCCGAGCAGAGGAGGAGGTGGAGGAAAGCGGTGGATAAAGGGTGGAGGAGGAGGCGGAGGGGGGAGGACCCCACATCCGCCCATCAACACAGCATCCAGTACGTTCTTGTCATCGTCCTCGGTCAGGTCAGTGAAGCTGATGTCCCCGATACGCAGCTCACGAGGGCTGGCCAGCAGCTGGTCCCAGATGGTGTCTGATTCTTTTTTGGGAGGGGGTGGAGGAGGGGGAGGTGGTTCATGAACAGGGGTCTCCCGCAATAAGTGTGGCGTGCCCAGGTCCTTTACCAAGTCCCCAAAGCGCTCAGCAAATGTGCGAATGCTGCCGTGTTGTTCGGACACTTCAGTCCTGTTGTCAGTGTCAGGCTCTTTCATCTGAGAGTCAGCCTCCCCCAGGCTGTCCTTGTCTTCCTCCCCCTTCTCTCTATCTACCTCCACTTCCTCCTCATCATCGCTAGCCTTTTTGTTTTGGGAGTAAAGCATATCCAGCATGAAGAGCTTGCTGTCAAGAAGTTTGTTGCAAGGCTCTTTCACTTCTGGTTCTTTAAAGCCTAATAAGACAGAATAAATGATAAGTTCCCTCAGTAAAGCAAGCAAAAAAGTAATATAATTTCATAATGAAAATAATATAATTAGTGCGTGTTTAGCTCTAGTAAAAATCTCCTGTGAGTGTGGAATGTTATGTTATTGTATTTCCCAAACATACCGTTGTCATTGCAGGCCCTCTCTTCTCTCTCTAGAGTACTGCTGGCTGAAGAGATGCTGGAAGCTGAGCAGTTATCCTTCTCATTCACTTCCTCGTTCTGTCTCTCTTTGTCACTGAGGATCCCACTGTCCTCTCCAGGCTCCACTGTGTCCACTGGCTCCACTGTCTCCACTGTCTCCACTGTCTCCACTGGCTCCACAGTCTCCACTGTCTCCACTGGCTCCACTGTCTCCACTGTCTCCACTGGCTCCACTGGCTCCACTGGCTCCACTGTCTCTGGTTCAGGCTCGTGCTCGCTCTCCTCCTCCACTACCTGCTTCTTTTCTTCCTCCTCTTCTTCCTCTGCTGCTGCCTCCTGCTCTTCCTCTTTCTGTTCTTCCTCCTCTTCCTCAGCAGCAGCTTCTACTCCCTCTTCCTCTCCTTCCTCCTTCTCCTCTTCCTCTTGTTCCTCTGCCTCTACACTGACTCTGGAGTCATCGGCCTCACCTTTAAAATGTAGAATAATCAGATTTAGCAAGAAGCAAAATGTATTTCCCTACAAAACACATGCAGTACATACACAGTTCATATAACCAACCTGTAGCCTACTTAGTGTGAAGCGTGCTTAGCATGAAGTAAACAGTGGTTAAAACCTATGGCATTAATACCTTTAATTTAAATAGTGCTTCTATCTGGGCCTCGACATGTGACACTCTCTAATCAACACACATCACACACGTAAGATGAAAAACAAAAATACATCTCCCCATATAATGTCAACAATGTAGCAGATATATAAAGGTGGGTTGTCACTAGCAGGATATGAACAGGAAATGAAGAATTAAGTTCCTGTTTATGTCAAAACACGTGGGTGTACACTGTACACACAGGTAAGTTGCTGTACAGTCCATGTAGTGATGCAGGCAGGGTTAAAATAACATGACTCTGTGGCCCTTACACAGTGGTCTGTTTGAGCTACAGTACCTCAGCTCATGGCTCTGCATGCACTCAACTCCAATACAAGGCTGTTTACTTCATCACCTCTAAAAGCCCTTTCAAATACACACTTGACCCCTTCACCCACATCCACTCAGGTGGAGAAAAGTACTGGGGTTCCCTCCCTTTTTCTAGTTTTCACAACTTTATTTTCCACTGACCCTTTACCTTACAGGAACATGCTCCAGTTTGGTTTTCATTACATTATATTAATTAAACAATCTAATAAATATTACATGCACACAGCCACAGAACAAAAAGATTAGCTCTAACTATCAATGACAGCTAATGCATGCAGTTCTCCTACCAGTCTCCTCAGGGGGTGTGTAGGGGGCGGCTGTCTCTGCCTCAGTGTCAGCCTCTCCTTCTTCCTGGGAAGTGAAAGAGGATGGGGTGCTGCTGCGGGACGATGGTGGCCAGGCCTCTGAGGGTTCAAAGGTCAAGTCTTGGTTAGGACGAGTTCTCGATGGCCTAACTCGCTGCCTCTCATACTCTTCGGCTGCCTGGCGCTCCACATTCTTGTACCTGGGATGAACAAAGAAGAATAATGAATGATCTGTCCTGAAAAGAAATGTAACTAGTCCTTAACAAAACACATGGATCAGTTTAGTTGCTTGTAAAACACAACGTTCTTAGATTTAGGAGCGGAATAACTGAGGTCAAAAACATCATCTTTACTGTTCAAAAGTGAATCAAACTAAACCTGTTTGGGATGAATCTTTGTCAGTTCTCCTTCCTTGTTCTATTCCTTCCCTTGCTATCCTCCTCAGTCTCGTCTTCTCTCCAAAAGCATTGATGTGCCCAGACTGAACCGAGCCAGGACTGTGAGCACAGTCGACCCCCGGCTGTATTTGTTTAAACCCCTCCTCTTTCTCATCCAACCGTAAATGTGAGGTGCTTCTGTTCTGAGATCATTAGCAACAGCCCACTTCTGAAGCTGAAGAAACTGGATACTGTGAGTTTGTGGGTGATTGTATGATAGTTTTGTATGGGTCCTATGGCCTTAAATCTAAAACTTTCAATGTAATCAGCAAAAATGACCCACTTAATAATATATGAATACCAGAAATGTAATGGCCTTAATGGTTTTAATGGTCTGACTGATGGCATCAGTTTCATAATCTGATTTTGAATTGTTGTCATTAATCAAAACAAAGTCATTTTTCCTGGAGGGGTGTCCAGTCCCACAGAAGGGTCTATGGAGTGCATATAGAGGAAATTAGCTGCCTTGGCCGAGTGCTTTCTAGTGTACATCTGCAAAGGACTGAGCAGAGTGGTAGGTGGGAGGGGCGCGAGGCTCTCTCAAAAGAGAAGCCCAGTAGAGCCAAGAGAAGGTGTCATTCTTTGAGAAATTCATACATCTAGACCATGATATGGATCAGTCCCAAAATCAAATCAGTCCTTCCTTGTGTCATTCCTCAGCATCTCTGAAAATATCATCCAAATCTGTTTAGCAGTTTTATCTTAAGTTACTAACAGACACGCACGCCAACGCCACCAAAAGTTATGCACTCCTCACCTCCCCTCAGCCTTTGATGTTCTTCCCAAACTCTTCCCACTGTCTTGCACATAAAGCACACACTGCCTCATACGTACACAATCGACAAGTATGAGGATAACGAGTTATAGGCTGGAGTTGTTTTTTAATAGTTTGAACTAAAAAAATAAAATAGCTGTGAATAAGCTGTGACATTTGAAGTGTGATTGGTTAACCTGTACTATTAACCGAGTTTTACTAGTAGTGTAGTAGTGCAGCTTAAAAACTATGATCAGGATAACACATTCTCTACATAAACATAGTGTGGGATTTCTAAGTGCCCATTCTGTGAATTTGCATATGAATCCCCCGTAGAAAAGCCTGACCAAAACTTGAACACAAACAGGGCTTTGGCAGATTCTTGGTGTAGTGCATTGAAAAAGAGAACAAGTAAAATGGATTCAGCCTCCCCTCAGCCTTTGGCAGCAGAGGGAACCTTTTTAACCTGAAAACAATTAGCCCATTACAGTGGTTCCTAAAGTGAAACATACTCCCCCTGGGTATAAATGCATGTGTTGTTTTGATTATATTCACACACTCACCTCTCCTCTCGTGCAAGTCGGGCCTCTTCCATTTTATCCACATAGTCGCGGCTGTGTGAGACATGAAAACATAGAGGTTCTAAAAATAATAACTAAGCCTTCAATAAAAATAAATAAAGTTTGCTTTTGTAGACTTGCCAGAATGACACAATTGTAGTTCTTGTATGCAAGCAATTAGACACATGTTTTAGGCCCTTTCAAAGAGTCACATGTTGGCCTTTTGTGTAATTTATTACTGTATAGAGCTATATTGGTACAAGTCTGAGGCACCTGTGCTTGTTCCTCTCCTCTCGCTCGATCCGCTGCAGACGCTCTTCTCTCTCCACACGCCGTCTCTCCCTCTCGGCCGCGAGGGACTCCTGGTGCTGTCGATATGACGACGACAACAGGCCTCCCAGAGCAGGCCTGCAAATGACACAAGAGACTTTAGAAATGATATTACACATTATATACATTATTATTTAAGTTTTACTACAGTGTAACTTTAAATCAAAAATCAAAAATGGAAAAAAACACCATACACGGCTTGTTTCACTATTGCAATGATCTGAATGATTAAGTAAACAAAATGTAAATAAACCAAAAAAAATGCTTTAAATGATCTAAAACATGCATACCAATTACTAATCCAGATGAAGATTAAATAAAGAAAAATCAGTTACTAAATAAGGACTAGATCAGTGCTAAATCTGGACCATAACAAATATACTATACTATAACAAAACTGGTCACAAATCAAACTAGATTTGAACTTCAAAAGATTCCTGAGTACCACTTTGGTGCATGTTTGAGAAACACTAATCTAAAATATACAAACAAAAATATAGCAAAACAAAAATAAAACATTCAAAACAACATGGTGAAGTCCAGTGGCGTGTGTGCTACGGCTGACCTTGTTGGTGTAGGTGGGGTGCTCACAGTGGGGTAGGACATGAGACCATTCCTGCAGAAGAGAGTAATAGGGGACAGTGAGTGACCTCTGACCTTAAAGTAGCTGTTGCGTTGACTGGTCAGTGTGTTTCTGGGAAATTCTCAGTAAAGTGTCTTCCCATACCATACACTGTGAGCATGAAAAGACTACACAAGGGGTTGAAGTGCAACAAGCTTGATAAAATTATATTTTCTTTACACAATATCTGGGCTATTTCTTTCTATAAGTTCTATGAAATGTATTAAACAATTGCATACCCAAAATTGCATATGTTTTCTTTACGATTGGGTATAATATTTACACTCATATTAAATAGAAGTACTCTGTACACAAAAGACATGGGAAAGAAAAGCACAGATGGGTAATGTAAGGGTAAACAAGGGAATGTGACAAGCAAAGTGCACCAGGAATCAAAGAGAACAAGACATTTCAAGGAAAATAATGTGATTTTATGTCACAGTGACCAGGAGAAAAGGTGAACAGATGATGACTTAATAAAGTGAGGGTAGGAAATCCAAGCTGGTGCAAGAATAAAATAGAGAAAGTGAATTGAAAAAAGTGTGATGTGAAAAAGAAGAATCTTTGGAAGTCATCCGAAGGATCACTGGTGCTCCATCTAACCTGGGACTCGTAGTTTTGGGCGACTCTTCTGTTGGTTTCACAGGGGATGGCTCTTCTTCAAGGTCATAGGAGAAGAGGTGGAACGGTGAGTGGGGTGTGTACAGCAGGCGGTCAGGAGACGGCCGGTTGATGCCCCTCTGCGGCGGGCTGACCTCCTTAGAGGCCGGGACAGTCACAATTGACTTCTTTCTAGCCAAAAGTGAGGCCAATAAAGAGGGCTGTGATGGTGTACTCAGAGGGGATATGGTAGTGGATGGAGAAGCTGCTGTAGATGATGGTTCACATGGGTTTCTTTGGTCTTCTTTAATAGTGTCCTTTCTGGAAGTGATTGTGATGGACTGAAAAGTTGTTTGTTGGATTATGGATGGAAGACGTGTAGTGGGGCTAGGAGGAGAATAATGCAGCAGAAGACAAACATGTTTGAACAAAATACTGTAGAAATCATGTGGTTCTTATTGTAATGTTAGATACAAAACCCTGTAGGAAAAAATATAAAAACTGCATAAGAATTCTCTGAGAAGTTTAGTTTTAAAACAAGCACCACATATAGAGGTTATTATGGTGAGAATAAACTGACATTTGTTTCTTCCCTCTACCTGGGTAAGGTTTCACTAGACACTGTTTGAGCCCCTCCCTGTTCATCTGAGTCTGACTCAGTGACCGGACACTCCTCTTCCTCACCTTCCTCTTCTCTGCAGAGGCACATGAGTGGAGGATTGATGATAGATAAAAGAAATAAGGTTTGAAGAAAAGAAGATGTGATATATAAATAATCATGCAAAATATAATATAACAATGATAAACAAAAGGAAATACATGATAGGAAGTATAGAATAGGGAACTATATTGAATTAGTAAAAGCAAATGAATGAGGGTGATTCACACGCATATTAGAGAAGTATATGTCATGTGTTTATACTTTATCTATAGTTAGATTAAGCCATATATAAAAGTTAGTGATCATTTACATGTGCTCCAAAAGCTCAGTGTATAGAAGCACACAGCAATGAAACTAGCCTGCACTGTTTTAATAGTGTGCATACTTGTGTAAGGGTAAAAACTAGTAAATGTTTTTAGTTTGAGTTCAAAGGGAAACCCACAGCCAGTGCTTAATGTCCCATGTTACAGCTGAGAGGGGAGGGATGTGGCTGTAACTGGCTGTACTGAAGTGCACAGAGGTCATAGTGGGACCTTTCCTGGGTCATTTCAACTTACATGGACAGAAGACAACCTGACAGAGCTCTGGTGTAGAGAGTTCAAGTAGGATACGGTGAAAGCTCTAAAAACATTTATCATTTTACAACGATCTAGACAATATAAAACCAATCTCACCTGTCACTCATGTCCTCTGTTCTGTGCCCGCTGAGGGGTGGCAGTCCGGCCCTCTGCGGAGAGGGGCTGCAGGGTGAACTGTGGCCGGATCGTCCCAAAGAAGCTCTACGACTCTTCCTCCTCTTTAAACCAGGCTTCTTGTCTCCTACTTCCAGGCTGGGCCGTCGTCTGTCCCGCCGCCCTGATGGGGGAAGCTGGTCATCATCACCATCCTCATGTCGGAGTGTCATCTTAAAAAAAAGTTTGATTGGTCGATTTAGACAGCACACACAAAATGAATTATTAAACCAAAAATCTTTTAAACCTCATAGATGTTGAGCTGCTCCACCAAGTCCAGATCAGTGCCCTTACGACCCAGGTGCCTCTGGGACACAGTCTCCATTCCCTGCTCTTCTAAACTATCAACCATATCATAGAAGGAGTCCTGATCGGGAAGAGCTGCAAGGGTCTAAGAACAGAATTTAAATACATTTATATTGCTTTTTAACCTATATCAATAATGCCAGTAATATTGTATTGATTTCTTATATATATTGTTATTACCTTGTTGATAAGACTCATAGCGTACACCAATAGTTCTGTATCTACACCATCCTTTTCATGTAAAATCTCCATAGCGTTGGACCATGGCTTACAACCTGGAAAACATTATATAAATTTAATTATATAAAAAAACAACCATGATAATAACACCATATAGGGGTACAAAGCATTTCTGTACCTCTCTCGGTGTCCACAGAGGTTATGGCTTCTATGAGCAAAGGGGCGTTGGACTCGGAGTACTCCACAAACACCAGCAACAGTTTCAGGGCTGTTTTCACCACTAAACGGAACTAAGGGATAAATGCACAGAAACGTGACTCAAAATACCCCGTGTGTGGTTTGTTTGAGGTTTGTGTGCACACAATGCTGTACCTTGGAGCCAACCAGCGTGAAGAGCCACTGGATAGTCTCCGGGTGACCAATGACACCGTTCATCCCGTCCACATACAGCATGATCTGCCCCAGAGCTGAGAATAGAGGGAAAGACAGAAGGCTAATTTAGAAGGATGACTAAACACACAAAACCAGTGCACTTAAATGACAACTGTGCAGCAACTGTGGATGTGTCTACAGCTATAAATAACAGGGAAAGTCCTCTGGGAGTGAGGTTTTTGCTTCTGCTTCAAGTTAGTAAACAAAAGACAAACAGTTTGGAACAATGGCGGATTTTGCAGCGAATAGAAACATTAAATTGTCTTTTATTTTGAATTATTATGGATTTAAAACTGTAAGCTCTCATAAGAGGCGGAAGAGGTACTCAAAACGTGTACACAGGTAATAGAACTTTATAACTTTGATAATAAACTCTCAATTATATATTGCTATTTCAGTTGCTTTGTTTATCTGTAAATGTCAGAATCGGTAGCATATATACATGAATAAATACACATGATGAAATCTGAATTCAACATACCTCTGAGTATATAGTTTTGGTAGTTTTGATCGGCTTCTGCTCCCACTTTGATCAAACATGTCAGACCTTCAGCTATCACAAACTCATGCACCAGGTCCTTGTCATCCTGCACAAAAACACACAAATATCCCATATTAGAGAGGAATTAAAAATCATGTATTTTAGACACGTCTTTGTCAGCCATGTGGTGGCAGCAATGTGCAGGTTTAATAGCAAATTGTGTTGATTAACTCTTCTCAGGGTTTAGGCACAATGTAATTTTCCTTTTCAAAATCTCATTTACACACCTTTCACAGTCTAGAGGCTTGTGTTCCATCTTTATTAGCGACTGCAGTGTATCAACCCTGGTTTGATTAATATATAAACACAATCATGAGTTTGCATTGTATTCATGCACAGCTGAATATTCAAATTCAGCTACTTCATTCCCAAATAAGGCCTCGCATACACAAAAACAAGTACAAACGCCCACACAGGGACAGAGGAGGTCAAACTGAAATGCCACGTTGATGGACATCCCTGTCATCATGGAAGCACACAGCGGCCACAGCTCTCTACAGACAGCACACTGACAGTTACTGCATGACAAGTGTATGATATATACCTGAAAAATCTGCTTCAGGGAGAACAGAGCCCTTCTCAAGTCACGGCCATTGGAGTTGTAAAGCTTTTCTGGGAAGAGAAAAGAATATGATTTTACAGGTACATAGAGCAGAAAGACGCTTCACATGTGAGATAATATTTTGTTTACATGACAAGCATAAGATACATAGAATACATTTATTTGACAGTATTTTTGGATATGAACTGTTTTATTATTTGTGTATGCATACTAGAAAACAAACTGTGTGCAAAATGTTACATGGCACAGTCACCTGCATCACACATTCACACACATACAACTGTATCGCACACGCACATACACACAACAGTGGCGGTGATTAGAACTTTATAGGAATGTTAATGAGTGGCTGGCTGGGCTTCAACAGTGAGGTATTCAGGTCACGACACGGAAAGATCTCATAAGCTGTGACTGCTTATGATATGAGCCCTATTATTTTTATGTATGTATAAATATGTGTCTATATATGACTGTTATTGTTTGTTCTATTCATGCACATGGTATAAATTGTTACAACGTGAACGCAAAGCTCAGTGATTGTGTACGAGAATACCAGAATTTGTTTATTAGCCAATATTATTTGTTTGACTACATTATTTGTGGTATAAATTATAACAATGTATTCCAGGTATACAACAGTGGAAAAAGCCTGCAATTCCTTCATTAAGAACAAGCTCATCACACCTGTCGTTAATTTGCTATAATGCTATGGATTTGTTTTCACTGATATGTGCAGAAGTTGATCTGACACATACATAGAGCTATCAAAAACAGGTGACCAGTGATGAATATCAACTCAAAGAATATATCATATGTACTGTGTATTGTGGAAACAGCCATTGAAACAGTACGTTACTAATATAATAATAGCATATTCATTTTGTAAATTTGCTGAGTGCTCTGGAGAGTCTGTGTAGTCCAGTGGAGCCTAAACCTTGCACATAAACCGTTTTGTGAGTGTGTGGGGGGTTTGATAACCTGCGCACACAAATCCCTTGTTTGCAGGTTACAGACAAATCCAGCTCATGGGAAGGGGGAGGGTACAGTAAGAGCCTCATAGGTGAGGCCAATGCAGGACAGCAGCACACCCCCTGATGTGAGACAGATCTGGGATGTCCACTACACATGGTTTGGTTGTCCTGAAGCCTGGGGCTTAGAAAAGAAAAGCACAAAGCTAACCTCAGACCAAATAATTACTATTCTCCACACACACATGGACCATGCTTTCTCCAAAGCCCTCTGTGAGATCAGCATTGTAACATACATGTGGAAAAAAGCATCCACATTGTCACATGTTCATTCTTATAATCATGACACAAAATCCTTACAGACATACTGAAGCAGTTACAGCTTCTTAACCTGTAGATACTTAACCCTTGTCTCCTGAAAGCTGTTGGCTTTTCTAGGTCTCCCTGGAAATCAAGTGGCCACTTGGTGCAGGGAACACTTACCCAGCTATATTCAGAGTCATGGTCATGTGTTTGTCAGAATAACCTTTACAGACATCTCTGCTGAGTGTCAAAGACACATCAACAGCAGTGATAAGACATGGCTTTATTCATTAGGTACCAATGATCCAGTCAGGACAGAACTGAACAGTTAAACAGCCCCATATTGTGAATAATGCTAAAGCAACCATTTATGTACAACTATACCCTGTGTGGTTTAGTGCCACTGAGCTGTTTTTAAATGGTCTCTATTATATATGGTCTCTATTATATGTGCTAGTGTTATGTTGTAAATGTAATTGCAAATTATGACTTTTTTTGTAATATATTTTGAATAAATAATATGATGTTGCTTTGTTCTACAAGGAAAATTCCCTGTGTGTGGGCGTGCTCAGCGCTCTGGTGAACAGGGATTCCCCTGCTACAGCCTGTATTAAGTCGTCCAACAGTGGTCACATCCCTTCTCTCTCTCTATAATGAGATTACTGCTGTGACCCTTCAGCTTTGACTAATCCTCAACATTTACCACACCATCCTCACATTGATAAACACCCATGACATATCACGTCCACAAACAACAATGGTTTCAGGTAGCTGTAGTTTACACAAAATATAAAGTACAACACTATTCTCCGGTGGGTAACAGGTATGTCCATGAAGTTCATCCTCAGATCCAATGAAAATCACCACATTTAGCAGCAGATGTTTACAGATGTGACCTAGTTACACTGTACATTCACAACTTTATACAGTACACTGATGTTGAATGTTGATGCCACTGCTCATTCAAGTCAAGCTAAAAAATTGTTGTTTCATATCTGCATTATAATGTATGTGTAAATACTGGGTTATATATTCACTGGCCACTTCAGAGACATCTGGTGTAGTCTATATTCTGCAGATCTCAGTTGTAACTAGCAACATCTTTCGGATTTCTTATGATTTTACCAGTCTAGCAATTTAATACTAGCCTCAGATTTCCCCTACGAGCTACTCACTGGTGAACTTTGTGAGACAATTCTCTGTTAATTAAAATGGTGCTACATGAAAATCAACCTAATAAAGTGTATAATCAGTTTTGGTGAAAACATCAAAATCTAGACCTGTGCACGTGTTTATAGTTGGTCAGCACTTGACATATATAACTAGGCCCACGCTGTTTTACCGGACAGCAAGGTGTATATCGGACATTGTGTGACAAGGGTTTTTATATTAACGAGCAATTAAGAGGCCCCACCCCCAAAACCATGCCAAATATGGGAAAGGTGTATTTGACTATTTTGATTTGTCTAGTAGTAGAGGACGCTATAGAGGTAACTGGAAACATATTAGTCAGATGTGTTCAGGGCCAAGGGGTTCATTAGGTGTTTCAGGTTTGAGCCTAATCGGGCAAAGTATGTGCAAGTTAGAGGCTGTCAAATATACCTGACCTCCCAAATTCAATCCAAAATGGCCGACTTCCTGTTTGTTGTAGGG
>JAVQKC010150641.1:0-23022 GCA_036025475.1 Philypnodon macrostomus | reverse complement strand
TTGCAATGATGATTTATGACTGAATCATGTTTAGAAAAAGAACTAAATAAAATCATGACACTTAAACATAACTTAATTGCATAAAACGCACAACCCAGCTTTTTCCATTTTTTCAGTGTGCTTGCTATCTTGGCTCATTTTGGGGCTAGTCTCAGATTGTTTGTAGAATATATAGTTTGTTTGTTCCAAAGGAGGAATGGGATGGTTGTGGTGGGACTTAGCACATTTCTGACTGCCAGCTGAACAGGTTCTATAGTTTCCTTCCAGATGATGTTGAGTTTTCTTGGCACCAAAGTATCAATGGATCAAATCAAAAACAATAATAGCCCACATCCTTTAAAGTAGATTAGTTTTTTTTCGCTGCCAATATTCCCCAACTGCTTTCTAGGAAGTAATTGCATCCAAAACCAAACCAATACAATAATACCCATTGGTGCAGTTTTACTATGGTAATTGTCCCTATATTTTATGCAAGATGTCATAGGTTCAATTCCCTGTGTGTTACAGCTGCACAGTCCTGACTCTCTTTTAAGTTGAGATGCAGTAGCTCAGGAGGTAGAGTGAGTTCCCAATACACACAGTTTATGTATAACTGTCAAGATGGCATTTGTGATCATTAAATAACTGTAGCTTGGTGTCAGTGTCTTGACTCTCCATTCCCAGGCCTTCCTAGTTAGGTCATTCCAGCACATTCACTTTCATTCACTATCCACATTCTCCCACTTCCTTCCCTCTCTCTCTCTCCATAGCGTTCCAGCCTGTGTGCTTTTCTAGCTTCTGTAAATCCTCACCACTTTCTTCTCTTCATCCCTCCCTATTCCGCTTTCATCCTCCTCCTCAGCCGGCGTTATTTTCCTTAAACATTCTTTCCAATTTATTCTTTTTTTATAGCACTTCAAACCTCTCTTTTCCCTTACTCCCTGTTCTCCTAACTCACCCCTCTCCTCCTCACATCAGAAAGTGTTGGGATTTTTGACATCTGCCTGCAGGACCAGTGACCCATGAAGTAATTAGAGGAGGAATCACTAGATTTCGCCCTTCCATCTCCTCTGCAGCGCGTCCGTACCAAAGCTGGTGGGATCATATGAAAAAAAGCTGGTTATGTTTACCCCATGATCCATTCTAATTTCTGTAACGAAGGGCGAACAAGTGCCTCATCTCCTTACCTCTCCACGCTTAAGCCAAGGCGCCTCAAGCTGCCGCGGGGCACGTTGCCGCTTCAAGACCGGGGGAAACCTAACCGGATTATCTACCCCAACGCGGCACAGGTGGAGGGAACCAAAAATCACACAGACACATACTTATAAGCTGCAACTCAGCACCATTTAATATACCATCCAGAAATTGCTAGGACGAGCTATCTTGCAGTATGTGAAAACTTTAGCAATACAAGATGAGAGAACGCAATTATGAATGGCTCCGGAGCTTAAAGCCTAACTCCACTGATAACTCCTAAGTGCTTTGGTATCAAAACCATACACCCCTCCCACAATTGAAAATATTTTGCCCCCCAGATTGCAAATGTAATACGTCGGCTAAGGGTATAATGTATAATGCAACAAAGTGAAGTCCGAAGGGGCCGTGGCAAAACATGACAAGTATCATAATGTTTCACTGGGCATCATTACAGCGTTTGTCCATGACCTGATTCATTTTAAAAAGTCTTTAGGGATTTTTTTGTTATTTTGCCACATGCTGATAAACACTGTTCACTCGATTCTCATTTTCTGATCTTTTCCACTGCAAGATAAACAGTCTATGATCAAGAACGTGTCTGTGTTTCCATCTCGTATAATGTTATTTTATGAAAACTTATAGGATTCGTGGAAGCAGTGGCTATGGTGGTTCAGGTTGCCATAAACAGAACGATGTTGGTTCAAACCCTAATTTTGCTGTTGTGTCCTTGGCCAAGACACTTCACCTTTTTACTGTGTATGAATGTGTTAGTGTGGTAAGTGTTGTGGTCAGAGAGACTGTTGAGATAATATTGATGCCATGCCTGGAAACAACAGTAGTTTACATGTCATTAGTTAGTAGTGCTTTACATAGAATATTTTGTGATAATGACACATTTACTGTATTGCTAGTGTTTTTGATTCATTAATAACTATAGTTGTGACTATATGGGTACAAGGTGTCCTATCCCCTCCATGATCCAGGAACACTTTTCTGAAGCTCTGGCAAAGTCAGCCTGTGAGTGTGTCCCTCTGACAGCTTTAGGCCAGAGACACTGTCCAGAGTGGGGTCACTCTAACCCAATTGGACCATCAATTACTACTGATTAGCCTCAAAGTAACATCTGCCCCAGGAAGCATTTAACCAATATATTCTCCATAGTGACATACGCCAGCAGAATTAACTGTCATATGTCAATGCCGTTTAATAGGGTTATTGGATTTTTGACATGAATCAAAACCTCATGATTTGGCTAATGGAATGGCAAGGACAATCTAGTATGGCACCTGGCTTATACAGTTCTGTTTTCTATTCATTTCAAGAAATTTCAAAAGTTAAAGGTTAAAGTTAAAATAGAATAGTTTTTAAAGATTTAGCAGCTCTTAATAGTTCCACATGCAAACCTTAACATGATCCTTATTAAATAAAGAACGCTGACATTTTTCAGTCGTAGTATTTACCTTATAGAGCTGGAGCCAGGAGCGTACCCAGGAGAGGAGGTGTCAGTCAAGGCTATGGAGTTGGTAAAACAATCTGTCAATGTGATTTTGTGTGCGTGTTGTGTGTGTCTGTGCATGTTGTGTGTGTGTGCATCTGCATGCATACAGTATTTGTGTGCTGGTAAACTAATCCGTCAGTGTTTTGACAGCCATGTCACACACCAGGGATCAGTCTCGGGGGATCCTGATGAGAACTCCTGATTACCCCAGTGTGTGTGATTCCTATATTTAACCCCACTAAGTGTGACTTCCATGCTGCACGGATGACTGGCTCTGTGGTGGAAAATTGTTTTGCAGCAGGTGCGGAGGGTCGTACGGGGAAAGTTTTCAAGGTGACACGAGGCGCAGTGGTGTAGCGATGAGTTTCTCTGCCATCTGTCTATCATCAAGATGAGCTGTTTTCAAATGACAAAATGGGCTCAGAACAGTGGGGAAGTCTGGTTCAGTACCAAGTTGTAATACATACAATGACTAAAATGATTTGCAAGATATTTCGCATGCTAGCCTTAACTACAAAATCTTGCAAAGTATTCAAAAACATATAAAAACATATTTGTGGCGTGTATGGTGGCAGAGTGAGTCAAGTCTATCCTCCCTGTGATACTGTGGGTTACTACTGCAAAACATGCATTTGGTGAATCTAAACTGCCCCTAGTTAATGAATGTGAGAGTGAGTGGTATTTTTGTCAACCTTGGGACTAACTTGATAAAGTCCAGGATGTACCAGCTTAGGCCCATAATTGCTGGGATAGAAGATTAATTTTTATTACCCAATGTCCACCCCAATTCTGTAGTGTTACAGATGGAAAAATGTAACTCACACATATTCACTCATGAAAGCTGAGCTGTTGTGTGGAACTGCAGTTTACACCTTTACCCCAAGAGTTGTGTCAACTATTGGGGGTCAACTGCCTTGCTCAAGTGTATGTCATTGGTAATTGCTGTGGGATGGGGGGTGTATTTCTTAACCTACACGTCGGGAACCAAAATGGGTCAGGGGCCAGTTTCTGCTATAGGTCCCCAGACAACTCAAGTGGTGGTAAGTTTTCTTGCGACTTGGAAGCCACAATAAGGATAAATTTCTACGATTTCACTCACGCCCTGAGAACAGTGCCTGATGTGGAGTATTAATGGTTCAGTAGGGGATGCACACAGTAATATAACCCTAGTCACTGCGGTGAACAAAATAATAATAAAAAGGTCTAGTTTTCTCTTCTGTGTTAATGGCAGTGGCAGGGTGACATAACATAACTTCTGATTTATAAAGCTTTTTGAAATACCATGACTCGATCGCCATAGAGCTGGTGCGGATGGAGGATCGGTAACAGTAAGGCCTGGTGTGTCTGTTAAGCTAGGTCGTATCTGTCCTCTGTTTATATATAGTAAAAATATATATATATATATATGTTGGGGTTTCCATCTCATGAGTTTTTTATGTGCAGTCTGCATGTCTTCCCTGTGTTACCACAGGTTCTCTCTGGGTATTCTGGCATCCACAAATTTTCCAAAGACATGCCTTGGTATCTTGACAAATTGCAACTAGTGAGTGGATGTGAAAGTGTATTTGTTCCTGTCCTGGCTGACTGTACAGGATGTCCTCGTAGTTGCTGAGTAGACTCCAGCACCTGTGACCCTAAAACAAATAAGCAGAAGAAGAGAAGAATTCACTTTATGTTAATGGTGGGCATGGGAATTGAACAACATTCCAGTTAGAGCAGACCAGGAGCTACATACTTATGTTATGGCCTTTGACCATCGCCTGTCTTGTACTAATCATGGATTACTCAAGTGCCTTTACAACACAATATATATATCAACATATAGTATATGTTGCAAAATGAATGCTTTACGCTATCCAGGACTTAGCAGAGACAGAATCACGGTGTTGGCCTAGCCCTTCACAGCAACCTTGGAAAAATAAGGCAACCCCTTAGTTAGAGAATGACCTGCTCTACCACCTGGGCCACTGTTGCCCCATGGTGGCCAGGTGTCAATACAGCAGTCAAGCTAAATCCTTTTTTGAAATATGTGCATAAATCTAAAAGCCTTAATGACATATGTTTTACACACACATATGTGTAGACAACTAACAATATTTATATAAAGAATGTGCATTATGGCACAAGAAATCACAAGAATTGAAATACTGTAGTTACCTTTTCACATTGTTTTTAAATTGTTGAAGGAGGTTGAGGTCAAGCACTAAAAGTCTGCAAAGGTATGTGTGTAATGTAGTACTACACACACACCTGTTTAGCCCTCAGGAGGTAAACAGCAGAGACGAGTGAAAGCAATCCATTTAGCTCATTTCAAAATGACCTATAATCATGGACGTGTGTATTTGACTGTCATGTATTTGTCATGTATCGGGCTGTACGTGCGCAGGTGTGCAGACATATTTTTGTGGTAACGGCGCAGCACAAAGAGACACATGGGGATTTTAAACAGTGACATTTGAGTGGCCTCCCTAAATCTCCGGAGTGGATAAGACAAAGGTGCCAGGTGGGGTCAGCTATTGTTATGCACATAAGTGGACACCATACAATACCTGTTTATAAGCATGTTCACATTACCAAAGACTTTATGGAGACCAACTGTTGTAAGGTGATAGGGGAAAAATAGTGGGGAATACAATACAAGGCACAAGCAGGTTTGGCTGGGTGGGAACTAAAGGAGCATTGGGGAATTCCTAAATGAAAGCCAATCCGAGCACTGTCAACACAAGGTAATGTTTATGTGTTTACAAATGTTTGAAGAATGTTGCCACTGTACAACGCTATTGTCAAAAAGAAACTCAATGCTGCATTAAAAAGCAAGGGGAATATTCGAGGATGGAAACTGATCATGGTATATCAGTGCACCAGGAATGTGACTGCAGAAAGAGATCCATCAGCTCCTGACAAGAGAGGCTTTACCTTTAAGAGATTTGATTTCTGACACCACTAACTTGAAGGTCTGCAGGCTGTTGGGTTTTATTTATTGATGAATTGTTTTAATTATTAGCATTTTTTTGGCCATAGACTTATTTTGACATTATTTAAGTCAGTAAGAAAGCAGAGTATTGTTAAAAAAAAAAAAACTTCACTAACACTATGAAAATGTGTGAAATTAAGTCTGTGGTTCTCTTGAGTTACCATGTGTTCTCTTTGGGGAACTACAGCTACCTCTTCCAATCCGAATGAATTGCATTAGGAGAAGGTGAAAGGTAGTCTGTCTTTGTATGTCTCTGTGTCAACCCTGCCACTAACCATCCAGGGTAGTGGTTGGCATAGGCTCCATTGAATCAATGAACCAATTAATGGAGGTGAAATACATTTGCTCAATACAAATAAGAAGATACAACATTGTGTTGTAACATAGGTAGAGTAAGAACCTGTGGGAACCACTGCCTGTAAGTGTGACTCAGGCCTGTTCTGTGGTTAGGCTAAATGCTCTGACCGAAGCATCAGTCACATCAGCCCACAGACAGGCTCTCATTTCACCGTCTACAGAAATTAATCCTGCTCATCAAAAACAACCTGCCAATGAACAATTATGTGTCAGAATTTGACCTTATGTTTTCAAAGTAATATGATGTGTTTGTCTTATTGACATAAACGGGTTTTCTATCTTGGCGTGCTGTTGTGTGAAACATAAAGCCACAGCAAAGTCAGAGAGGTGGAACCAAATTCCCACATGATTAAACCATGTACAGGATTTTAAGTGTGTTACACCAAACTCAGTAAATGGACCAAGAAAAGGTATGCAAACAAAGCCTGGATAAATTCTGTATATATCTGTGTGCCATGAGTCATGCTGTCTGCAAGGTCATGTCCAAGTCACCTTAGTAATTATGTTGTTCTCATGGTCCTCTCTGCTGGCCACATTGCCTTATAATTACATTTTAACAACTTCAGCCAACTATAGAAATTAATTGCAAGGTGGAGTTTCTTTACCTTTCTGTGTAGAAAGGTGAAACCAAGTGTTTTCAGCTCTTGAGAAGGCCAGAGTTTAAGCATACTGGCCTACTGAAACATGCAGGAATGAAACATAATACAACTCCAGGTATCCAGCTGAACAAGAAACAAAGTGGAAAGCCTGTGTTTTTATAGTGATTGTTATTTCACAACTTAACTTCTCAACACATTTGATATATCCATAAGAATGAAGATAAACTCACCATTTGAGGCCCTCCCAAATCCTTCAGTATCCTAACATCTTGCCTCCCTTTTCGGTTACAGCCCTGTTATCACCCTTGTTTCCTCTAGACTCAACTGTTTTTTCTTTTTTTCAAAGCATGAGAACTGGCTGGGACGATTAAGGAATCCTAGCCCGGGCTAATCACCCTGGACTGGAGTACTTCCGCTGCGCTGATTACCGAGGAAACCATTAAGGAGAAGAAAGTGGCTGGATCTTTCATCCTGGACGTCCCGGCTCAGGGGAGGTCAGAGAGGGGTGTGTTTGATAGGCCATTTACCCTTCCTGTTCTTATTATTGCAGCATTTCCTCTATCTGGACCTCGACACGACTGCAGCGAGCGGACCCCAAGACTAAACGCCAGCCCTCCTTTAAAGAGCTGTAATTATTGCCATACTGGTGTCCTGGACTCACATGACACAAAAACTGATGTCACACATGTGGCGGTACATGTGGGTTTATTTATTTAACTACATTTAAAAAGTTTGTCTTTAACACTTTATATATTTATATATCCAGAACCCCTGTATAGGATTCAGTCAATAGATAGATTTGTTTGTATGCCATACAATATCCATAGTTGAGCAGCAATGACCCTACAAGAACCATGTAGTCTTGTTCTTGTGTTTTCCCCAAAACAAAATGGGGCATATTTGTGCGCACCAGGGCCTCGTGGGTACTGTCACAGATGGTGCTAATGACGTGTGGCCCGGCAGAGGCACCGCCCTGGTTTTTCACTAGACTGGTGACATATGCTGAGTCGCAGGGCCATTGGCAAAGTGCAACAGCCCCCAGTGTCCGAGAGACCAACCCACAACCTCTCCATGACAATGACAGGCAGCCTCTAAACAAACACACGACCCTTCTCCAGTGGTGTACAGTGATAGTGGGGCCCAAGTGCAGGTTTTCAGAAAGGGCCTAAAATAAATAATAATATTAATAATAATGCATTAGTCTTATATAGCACTTTTCTAGACACTCAAAGACTCTTTACAATTTCATGAGTTATTCATTCACTATTTAGTCACACTCATTGGCAGGGGCATGGCTGTCACACATTCATACAGGGGTATATTGAGAAAAATGTCTTTGTTTGTGCCCGGCTGGTATTCAAACCTGGGCAAAATTTTACCCACTGCAACACTGCCGCCCCAAATGAATGTCTTTCACAAGTTCGTGCTTTTTTGTGACAAGCTTCAGAATGATAAAATGTAATGAATTTTGTATTTATTGTGTAATAAATATTTTTCTAATGTTGACTATTTAAGCTAATAACAAAACATATAACAAAACAATAAAAAGGGTATGATGTCATTATGGGGCCCCTCTAGCTCGGCCCCGGTACAGTTACCCTTGCTACAGTTCTTAATGCTACATCCCTGGACCATCTCTCTCTCTTCATTGTATCTCAATCTGTTTCTGTTACACTCATTGGCCCCTTCACCCCCCCTGTTCACTGCCCCCGCCTGTCCGTCCCAGTTACTTCTCCCGCCCCTATGCTGTTCATCCCTCCTCTGCCTTTTTACCCCTAATGTCCCCACTGAGCCTAACATGATGGATGACCCTTTGCTTTGCCGATTAGGGTCTCCCGTGGGGGCCCTCCTCTGTCGGAATCCGGGCGGACGAGGCGGTAGGGAGGCAGGGGTTGGTAGTGACAGAGGAGGTTGATACCGCCTGCCTCTAAGTGTAAGCAGAAGGATTTGTAGAGAAGGGAGACAGAGTGGATCAGCCGAGTGGACATTCACTGTAGGTAATAGGCTCAAAATGTCAATGTCTTGTGGCTTTCTCCTCTGTGCAGTCTGACTCGGTCTATTCTGTCACACCAGGATTGAGGTCAGATGTGCGTAGCGTACAGCACTGTGGTCATTTGCCTGAAACTCTATTACTAAACTAAGGTGTGGCATGGTGTGGTTTACCATTAAAATATCCACATTTGCTGGAATTATCAATATGACACAGAAACTGGCACAAAGATTAAAGATGTAATCCGGAGGTTACCTAAAAAAAAAGAAAAATATGTTGAAAACAAACAATACCTGACCCTGTTCTATGATGAAGTAAAGTAGGCCATTCAGTATTCTGTAAAGGCCAGGGGCGGGACTAAAGTAAAACTCAACTACTATTGGTCAAAGTGGTGTCCCACAAAATGATATTGCTGTAGAGGCCAAATGGACATCCCCACTATAAAAATAAAGTCATTCATCCATGTTCTTCCACTTATTCATGTACTATACTAGCAACTATGGGTCTTAGACTGGGGACACCCATGGCACTGGCCAGTTATTTACAAGCACGCATGTCTTTGGACAGTGGGAGGAAGCCAGAGTACCTCTAAAGAGCCCATGAGAAACATGCACACTGAATAAAAACATTGCTCTGTGTCAGTGTCCTCGGCCAGCCTGAGGATTGATACTCCTTGCTGGGAAGAAGAACCACACTGTCCTGTGCTTACGGCCATGCCACCATGAGAACTCCCGATCTCGTCAATCATACTATCTTATTTGAAAGCAGTTTCAGTACAATTGCAATACAATATTTTGTTATCGTATCCAAAGCTTTCAATAATAATGCACTGACAACAATAACTCCATGTAAAGGGGAATTCCTTGAATATGAGGGCGACCAAAAGACCACTGTCTGTCATTAAGGAGGTAACTCAAGCTCCCCTAGTGTTACAGTAACTACACACGAATTCACCACAGCTCTGAATAAACCTTCTCTCCACTTTTTGTACTCCACACCAACCTATTGTAACCACCGCATTCCTCCGCAAAGTTGTAAAAATGCTAAAAGGGAGCTGCGGACAAATTACCAAATTACAGTGGCGCCCCCGGGGACCACAATCTGGAATCGGTAGAATAAGTGTTGGAGTAAAAACACTGTGTCATGTTTCGGTAACCAAGACGATGTAACCGTAGACGTCTTTTGTTGGAGATGAAGCGAAAAGCCAAATTGTCTCGCTCTATGTTTGGAGGGGATGTTTAGTTGATGAGTTCATGATGAGATTCACTTTTCACATGTAAATAGATTAGCTATGGGATATTATTTTACTGCATCTATATCCTGACCACGACCCAATAATCTATTTTTATTTATGTTTTTGACAATATAGAAAAAAATATGATTCAATAACACCTATAGTCCAATTAACTTCTCCATTTCTTTGTGGGTGACTAAAGAAATGATATCGAGTCTGTGTTAATTATATACTAACTAATGGTAAATACTTTGCTGAAAAAATAAGCTGCAGTTAAATCTGTGTTTAGTCGCTTGGACCATCTGTTATCACTAGCAGTTGAATGCTAACAAAAAATACAAAAAATACAAAAAATACAACAAATCTGAAAATAAATACTACATTACCTAGGTAGCCACAATCCACCAAGACAGATCTGATTATTTACACTAGGGATACATTGAAAACATCATAAAAAAAGATCAGTTTCTCATTGTCAAAATACTCCCATTGGTGGTCTCATCCAATTATCATCAGGATTTTGTAACAATAATGGACGCCATGTGAGGATCCCTAACCCGAAGATAAACAGTAAGACAAAGAACAAAGAGGAATTTAAAAAATGCATGCATGTCAAAGAACCCACATCCGGACATAATCTTTGTGATCTTAAACACACACTGATCTAACTGTAAATGATTGCAGAGAAGATGACCACTCAAGCATGTCTGTCACTGTAGGACCCACTGAAGGCAAGCTCTCTTGTTTTTCAAAGTTGAAGGGTGTCCACATTTTTGTCCGAAGAGGGTCAGTTTGAAATTTGACCACTTTTGGCCTTATCATTACCAGTAAAATGTTATACTCCCTGGCATAGATTTGGGAATAAACAGCTTGGAAACCATAGACATTACCTTTTATCATCAAAGCTAAGGGCCATCATTTCTAAGCTGCACTTTGTACATCACTGTCTAGATGAAATATAGATATAGACAATGACTAGTGTGCTATCCTGCAAAAAGAAGGTTGGAGTCTGCCTGTCCTCCTTGTGTTACCCTGGGTTTTCTCTGGGTACTCAGGCTTCATCCCACCACCAAAAGACATGCATGTATTAGGAGAATTGATAAGTCTAAATTGTCTAAAGTGAATGGCTGGCTGTCTTTGTATGTATCTGTGTCAACCCTGTGACTAACCTGCCATTGTCCAGGGTATTCCCCACCTATGGTCTGAAGTTGTTGGAATATGGCTCCAGGCAGAGGCGATTTATGACTGTGTCAAGGATGGTAGACTTTTTACTACAGACAGATTCGTATTCACAAAACACACCAATGTTTTTATTGATATAATTGTCACAGACTTGATGGTGATTCTATTTCTTCACACTGCAAATAGAGCTTACTTTCATAAAATTCCCAACATTAGTCGTCTTTATATCGCAGTACAAACTGAATGTGTGGGAACTACCAGAGCAGACAGTGGCATCTCCAGTGTCTGGCTCGGTCATTTTTCACCTGACCAGCGACACTGAGTGAAAAGCACACCTGGACAAGTCCTGGGCCTGACCCCGCCCCCTCATCAAACCTCTCTCCCCCTCCCCACCTGAACTCCCGCCCACAACGACATCTCTCTCTTGCATCTCTTCCTCCCGTCCCACTGCCTAAGGGGACTTATGAATCTGGAGCTGAACTGGTGATGTCACTCTTAGCAACACGAGGATTCAGAGTTCAGATGAGTGAAGGATGGTGCTTTGTTTACAGTGCAGGCAGTATCAACCCAGCTGTGTACAACAGTCATCTAGTTATTTTATGATTGCTTACTGCACACATACGCAATTAATGATCTAGCTACAAGTGGCTCAAAATGGTGTGTTCTTGAGCAGCTCCCAAAAAAGATCACTACTCATCACAAGTCAGATGATTTGCTGAAAGGAAAAATCCTGAATGGTAATTTGATTGCTACTACATTAAAAAAACAAAGCTTGGAGAACTATGATGACTATGACATACATACAATGTATAGTATCAATGTCTTACAGGTGGTAATATACAGTAGCAAACATTTAGACATGCTTTTTCATTCAAAAGTGTTTCCAAGCCAGAACATGTTTCTTACCTTCATACTGTTCCTTGAGGTTGCAATAAAAGTCTTCTCAGTTCGTAAACAGAACGTGTGGTCATTTTAGGTTACTTTTAAAAACTGCATGTTGGGGCACATTTGTACAGTTGAAACCATTTTAATGTGAAGTTGTTTGAAATGCCACAGAGTCTTGTAATTTATGTTTGTGAGTGTTCTTGGTTTAAGATAGTACAGAGATACAGAGATACATGTTTTGTTCTATAGGAAAGCTCATCTCTAACTATATATTTTTTGAAGATTTTGCCTCCTCCTTGAACACAGCAGATGTCAGGAGAGCCAGTCTGGACAAAAGGCCTTGTCTCTCTTCAATCTGTGCAGTCATGCTGCACAACTTTACAGATTTAAAAATTCTTGACATTGTCCCGTCAATTACAGGACACTGATGTCATAAACTACTGTGGATCTCCACAAACTCTTTCAATACGTGCAGTCAGAGTGAGAGCTCGCTCAAAACACTTCATAGAGCATCTTTGATATCCTCACCATTTTCCACAGAAGTGTCAGCAGCTTTAGCAGACATGAACATATCAAGAGTTCATGTCTGTGGTTGTGAACGTGCATGTGCCCGCTATCACTACCCCCTCTCAGTGTCAGATAAAAGCATGAAAAATGGCAGCTAGTGAAAAAAGGGCGTCTCCATTTGCCCGACGTAGCTTCAGTTATCTGATCGATACCATGCAATTATGGAGATTTATGTGGCCAAACATTCCAGGCAGAGTTCTTCTCACCGCCACCTGTGGAAATATGATCTGTTTTGAACTCATCTAACACCAGAGGAAAAGCAATGGGGTAATGGGATGCGTTCTATACTCAACAAAGTTTCCACTATAAATACTCTGAGCATAATCACTACTAGAGAGTGTGCCAGTCAGCAAGGATTTCCAAACAACATATAATTACAGTGTGATTGATAGTGTGCCTTCTGTTAAGGCCAGGTTTGACTCCAAGTGTGTATCATTAGCTTAAGTGTAAAATGCTTTCCGAACCTCATTTCTTCCACTGTGGACCCCAGACAATTTTTATGTCAAAACATAAAACTTCAAAGTACAGTTTAACCTATTGTATTGTTTCAGGAAACAGGTTCATGTTTTACAAGAACTACTTAGTTTTCTTCAGTTTGTCTATTGTTGTTTTACGGGTGCATAGTGTCAGAGCAGTTAGCATGGAGGTTGTAGGTTCAGTCATCAAGACTTACCTGTTTTACTGGAGGTTCTATGCCAGCTCCTAGACATTGCCATAAGACATGCATGTGTTAGAATAACTACATAAATTGCCCTTAGTAAATAAATGTCACAGAACTGTTGTGTGTATGGTATCATTTATACACATGTTGTAGTGTTGTATGCGGGCAGTGGTCTAAAGACATTTCATTCATTCATTCTCTGGTCAGTCCTGATGTGCCCTGAGGCGCAGGTCATGGACTGTGAGCTCCTGCTTTAAAGCTCATTCACTGAGGCGCTCCCTGCTCTGTATGTGGCAGCAGTGATCCTGGTCACACTACATGGGCTCTGTAGGGAACATGTGCTGTATAAGGCTTCATCTTAAATATCTGACTGTGAGCCTGTGAAAGATGGAGCTATCTATGGTCATTACAACCAAGTACCCACCCACTTTACTCCAGCATTTTCCATGATTTCTTGTTTCTCTTTCTCTAGGGGTGTAGAAATGTTGAAAGATGTATTAATTGCAATCTTTTATTTGGTGATAATGTCAAAAACTGCAGAATCAATATATTTTTACATTTAGATCAAACTGAGTGTTGTCAATATGGTATATTTAATCGATTTCTATATAGTTGCTTGGATAGGCTCCAGTCACCTTAATGTAAACACTGAAACACAATGGTTTATTTAAATACAGTTTGAATGATTATTATATGAGAATTATTGTGCAATGTTTTAAATGTCAGTCTAACCTGTGGCCATTTTTCTCCCGACTTAAAGCACAAGCGGACATTTTTTAACGGTAATAAATAACCTTGGCTGACACACTAAAAGGCTTTGTGGATCTGTCATATTGCAACATTTCATCAGACAATGGTGCTGGGTACATGATGACACAGCTCAGGTCAAATCATTCCAGACCTGGTAACTGTATCTCATATGTTCTCTCCCCACAGAGTCTTCTTAACTGGATTTACTGCAATGTGATACAGCAGCGAGCGTGGACTCGGTGGTTGTGTAGCACTTACAGGAGTATGAGATCAGATGTTGGCCCGGTCCATCTCTGGGACAGCGGGGGAGCAGGGGAATACACTGGAAGCCTAAGGGGGCGATCCTCTTGTGCTGAATGGAATTGAGGAATGCCACCGTAGACAAACAGGCTGCAAGCTATGAAACAACTGCTATACATCTGAAACGAACACTATGCGTCTATGCTGTGCAAGACAAAAGGGAAGTCAACCCAAGATACTGAAGGAGACAGAACGAAAGAATGGAATAAAAAACAAATATTACATGGGTGCCTCACTCCGGCCCAAAGGGGGTTTCAATGTAATGTTCACAGCTATGGTTAGCACAAGAGAGAGTGAGTAATGAGCTGATGTAATCTTCACACATGGTTTTTTGTACAGTATTTGATATCCTGTCCAGGTTGTGTCGTGGTAAACAGGGTGCTACTGTGAAACTTCAAATTCTATAACACATTAAATGATAAATAAAAACATTAAAAAAATAATAATCTAGCACCTGCACCTAATAAAGTGGCCTTCATCTACTGCAGCCCATCATCTTCATGTTTAGAGATGGACTTGTGCAGACCATCAAGATATTTTCACCCACAGAACAGCCACTTATTGTATATCGTATAATGCATCATTTTATTTGATCCTTTAACTGTAAGCTCCCGGACTTGGTTAAAATTGTTAAAATCCCAGTAAATCATTAATTTCTTCTCCTTCATTTCTGATGCATGGTTTGGACTTGGGATTTGTGTGCATTTTGTGGCTAAATCATGTGGCTTGATGGATTGTGATAGGCTGCTCAGCTGTTTGATAACATTGATAACGTGGCTGGTTATTATGCAACTATATAACTGATCTCAACTCATAATCATTACAATGGGAACTATCTATCCAGGTTGAGAACGATAGAACACCCACAGCTCAACACGCTTCTTCCTCAGCATAGGGTTTACACGCTGGCAGACTATTTTGTTCAACGCCTTCACACAGCCTCTCCCGATCCGCAATATTGGCTGACAATTGTAATCTATGTAGTTCCTAATAATTTGGCAAGCTTATACGGCCACATGAGACGAAATTATTTCAACTTGGGTTAGAAGGCTTGTGCTGGGATGTAATTGATTTATTTATTTTTATGACATGGAAATTCAAAAGCCCGTGTGAGAATTGCGACGCTAATGTGGTAGACTGGGAATCTAGAATAAAGGTGGGGGGGAAGGTGGGGGGCTTTTTTTTTTTTTTTGCAAACCTTTCCAAGAACGTTGATAAGCAGATCCCTCAACTGAAATCTTCCCCAGCACACCCGACTGCGTGTGCCCCTAATCGTTTTATTTACAGTCGCTATGAAAGACGCCACCCTTTTAATGGCGCAGTCCAAATAATAGGCAGCCGAGGAACAATTGGTACAGTCCTATAAGCACATTCCCCATTTTCACATTAGGCTAATCGAGGCAAGGGGGAAGCCTATAAAGACATCAGTTGGATGAAATGAGCGTAATTGGAGAATAATGTAGTTAGTTGGCCCTAATCTGCCGCATAATATTAAAATGTTCTCAGTGCACCCCAGCTGCAAGCAATCACCCCCGCTCAGAGTGAGAGGAAACCCGGGCGATGATGTTGGGATTGTGTGGAGTAGAGATGGAGGAAGAGATATGGCAAAAAGGCAAAGCAGTAGAAACAACTGGAAGCTCCGTGAGGAAGTCCAAGTGGGCCTCGGAGTGGATCAACTCGGCTTTTAGTTATTTTTCCGTGCAATAGGAAAGGCAATTTGTACACCCTGCAGACGGGCTGGCTAATTTGGGATGGGGTTTTTTTGTTAGCTGCCAAGACTAGCAGGCTATGGCACTGGTTAAAGCCGAAACAGTAGGGACCAAAACTGTCAGCATGGGTTTCGGAGGTTCATTTTCTCCATGCTGAGTGCAGCCTGGTACTTTTTTTCAATTTTGCCATTCTGCCAAAAGGCACACTATAGCACACCAGTTCAAAACCGCAATGAAGTTTTCTTGGTAAATGTGCTGGAATGGCTTGCTTTTGTGAACACAGTTTATTAGAAATTATTAAAGCTTTAACTCACGGTGTAAAAAACATGTTTGGCCACGTCTATTCAATTTTGTGACTCTTTGCTGGTCTTGAGATTGGAAATTGAGAGGTCATCAGTCACTACGGTTTCTTTATATACCTCTTTAGATTTAAAAAAATGACCGTTACCTCAATCACCCCTGATGCTAGCTCCGAGTGGCTAAATGAAGTTTTGATCATCCTTCTCAATACAATTAGGTCTGTTGGTGTGTAGCGGTAACTGCAACAGTCTTTCTGCATTAGGAGCGTTATTAGTCCTTTGGCTTAGCCTTGTCAGTAATTCAAGCCCAAAAGAAAAAAAAAAAACTTGCTCTGAGGCAGTGTTTTTAAGTCGTGTTATTGTGCAAGAAAATTGTCATTAGAAGGTGGAACAAATAACCTCGAAACGTCATGGGTGTCTTCAGCAGGGATCTCAGACAACAACAGAGAATTAATCAAATTAAAAGGGGAAGCCTTGTTGTCATGCGATTTCAATTTAATTTCCACAACCGAGCGCCGCTATTTAGTGTTTCAAACAAAACCTAAAAAAAGGACAAGTCACACTTTAGGGGCTCGCTAACAGTTTTATATTAGTGAAGAATTATCAATCCTTTAAGCTAATTTGGCTAAGTTGTTGTGGAGCCATAAAGTGGGCTATGAAAATGGAGTAGCCTATTTGTTAAGCTCCCACCCCCTTCCACACTCTTTTAATGCCACCGAGGCACGCATGCACTTTGATTTTCCCTTGTTGATCATCTGCAATTTAAGGCACATTAAATCCTGAAAATGAATATAAATCTATAAAAGGTATCAGTGATTTGTTGGTGTATTAGGAGCCCACACTGGCCCCCGATTCAAGGCCTGCTGTAAGTTCTCAATAGTCTTTTTTGTCTCTACTATCATTCATATTCCCCAAGGGGCAAGAGAGTGCACATAAAACCTGATGATGGTCGGAGAAGCTGTCGGTGTGCTGTGGTTGTCACATCACTGTCAGTCTGCCACAATGCAACAGTGGCCATAGCGGCAGCTTGCCAACAGTGTGTAAATGCGGAGTGAATAAAAAGTGACTCAGTTGTGACACAGTTATAAGTTAGGCAGCGATGTATCAAATAGCAAACTTTTTGGCATTGTAACCAGTTTTGATGTGGGTGGATACATACACACAAGAATCATTTACCCAATTGACCAAAACTACAAGTATTCCAATAATTACTACTACCATAGCATTTTCTGTGAGCTGAAATATCCCTTCCTTACTGACACTATTCTCTTTAGTTTCTGTGTTTTTTTCGTAGCCAAGCAGTTTAGGCATGTGCCATATGCCCTGATTAAAGCTAGCGGCAGGCCAAGGAGCACAGGGAGGCTGTTTTGTCATTAGCCCCTCGCGCGGCTGAGGTGGAAACTCATTTAGCCCCATGCTGGACCTTCATTATGATAGACTTGTATCAGATGGCATCTCTGGCTGGGATCTGTGGCTCCTGGCTAACGGATGGGAGATGTGTCGGCAGCTTCGGCCCCTCTCCAGCCCTGGTGCTAAAAGAGAAAAGGGCTTAAATGGGGGAAAGAGGGAAGGGTAATAGGAAATGGTTGACAGAATAGTGACCAACATTCAGTCGGTAAGGTCAAGGAAAGTAGTTATGAATGCAAAACAATAATATCTTAATTACAATTCAATTCAGTTCAATTTTATTTGTATAACTCTATATAACAACAGACTTGAAAGAGGGCTTTTACAGAATTAGAAGCAAACAAACAAACAAACAAACAAACAAAATGGCATCCCTGTCTTTAACAAAAAGACATCTAACCTCAGGGAGAACCATGTGATAGAGAGATCCACTCCCAGGCTGATGTATGTAGTCCATGTTTAATAATATTTTGTTAAACAATTTAAGATATACAAACTGTGTGCCCTCCTTGTGTTACCATGTGTTCTCTAAATACTCCTTCTTCCATGCTGTTGTCAGTGTATGTTTCTGTGTCAGCCACTAATTGGCCATTATTCAGATGTACCTTACTTAAAGCCCATAGTTGCTGGGATAGGCTAACCCCAAATAGGCAGAAGATGAAGTAGCAAATGGTTGTGCAACAGTGAGCTATGGCAGGAAAAGGCTAAAGATTAGAGTGACTACTCTGGCCTCAGGGTCCTAGGTCTGGGTAACACACTGAGTCTGGGTGTGAAGATGGAGAGGAAGGAGAAGTGCAGGGCAGCTGGGCCTGCAGGACAAAACGCTTGGTGGGGCTATGGTCTTGAGACTATTGACTGTGGATCTAGGTCTTGCTCAGCCTGGTGCCGCTCTGGCAGATGCTTCCTCCGACTGGATGAGGGGACCACCACTGACAGACCGCTGGCGGCTAGAGCTGTGTGTTCGTGGTAGACCCGTGTCTGCATGCATCTTTTTCTGTCTCTTTTTCTATTATACCATTGTATTGCAACTCCTACTGTACCTTCTATATAAAAATCCATGGAGCAAAAACACTCTTGCTGACACACACAAAAAGCACACATACACTGAACACTAAAAATGATCAGCTTCAAATGTTCCAAAGCAAATGGCTGAAACACATTTCTCCCCTATTTGCTGACAGTTGTGCAACCTCCTGTAATAAAAAGTCAATGAACCAAGGGCAGTCAATATATTCCAATAACAAAGACTGTGAGATTTACCATTTCCCTACTCCCTGCTTTTTATGGGAACATGCTTTTCTTCTTTAGTGATGTGATGGATGGGAGGTTGGGGGGTAGAAACAAACATGGCACATCAATGCACTGTCTCTTAAAAATAAGAAAGTGTCAGTTAAAAAATATGCACCCCCCCACCCCCTCCTTCCTCCGAATTCAACCTGAAGAGAAGGCGTCTGACTGTGACAAACCAAACATGCTCAGTAATAGAATTCTGCATCTTGCAAAACTGATAAGGAAGACAAAACATAACAGCAGCGGTGAGTGGTAGATCTCTAACGGAGGTGATTTCAAAGAACAACAGAGCGGCTCCACAGATGCCTCCCCGCGCTCACTTCTTACATAAATATGCCGTTAAGCAATATGATGTATTATTATTACCTGAAAACATGCTATGAGCCGGGGTAGGCAGCATATGAGCCGAGCGCCTGAGCTCCCCAAAGGAGATTGTCTCGACACCACATATCTGCTCATGCTATTGGATTCCCTGACTTTTAACTGGGTTAACCCACTTCCTGGTGAATACAAATTCAATTTAAACTGCCGCAGTTTTTTATTTGCCATGCCTGCCCCTCCTTTTCCTTCGCACATGCCTTGCTCTCAATAGACTGGCATAACCACATAGAAACAATTTTCCTATTGAGCATACACAAACTGTAAAATTAAAATGAAGTGCAATAACACATGCTAAAGGAGAGGGAGGTCGGAAATCTGCACAGCGCAATACAATGGCCCATCTAGTCCCCATTTATCTAGTCTCGCCTGTGGCTTTCCTTCTCCGTACTGTGTGGTGTAAAGGCAGATTTGACTTGCCATAGTACAGTATTACCATAGATGTAGATAACGTTTATATATATTTGATGAACTATTTAGCTGTTTAGTGCATTCATGGACTCAAGCCTCGGCTGGAGATACTTACATTATACTTGTTCAGGCATGCACCGCTCCAATAAAATAAGAAGACTGTATCACAAGTCCTAGCTCCACGCTGCACGTATTTGAGGGACAGTTAATTGTGCCTAACCCCAGTCATCAATAGATTTATAGGATTAAGCAGCCGTATTATTCAATGCACATTCTTATGTTCTACCATAGAGCGGCTTCTTCCGACCATATGAGACTCCGGAAAGTGTCTCAAAGCACACACATAAAAAAAAAATATGATTATTATTATGCTTTTGAATGAAGAGAAATACCAGCATTAATGTCCCTTCTGGTTACATGAAACATTTAGCTAACAGTACAGTTCTATCTTCTTCCCGTGTGCCTGTGACTGTCTCCTCAATGGGCTAATGGCTTTCCTCAAGCTCTTGAAATCGAGGGAGGGGGGTCAGGGCGAGCGGGGCCTAAACAAAGCCAGATGAGGGAGTCAGGAAGCCTTTCAGGACTTCATTAGGTCTTCTTTGGGAGAGGGGAGGTTAAGAGCCCGGCAAGCTGGTACTGTTTAGCCAGTTAACGTCAACAGGAATGCTCATGCAGCTGCCCCATAGGCTCAACACACAAGACACAGCAACTTATACAGCCAATACACACTTAGATATATGCCCGAGATGGTGTAATTTCACATGCACGCAGCCTCACGCTAACTGTCCCCATGTAGCCTCGGCTTCAGACAACATGCGCCACTAAACACCGACTAGTTAGCATGAAAAACAGGCCACACAGGGACTCTTCTCTTGGTTCAATCATGCTCTTGCTACAGGCACCAACCACACACAAAGTCACACGCAACAGGATTCGGAAGGTTTGGGGACAATGCATTTATATGTCCTGGGTTTACAATGGGACATTCTGTTCTGTTCTGAAGATGTACCCGGAAACCATCTAATGTTCTGATACCAATCTAAAATGACAATATATAATAACAAATAATAGGAAATGTGTATAACAATGTAAGTATCTACCACTGTAGTTAGTGTCTAAAAATACATTCATTGTCCATTATTTCAGATGTTTCGTCTTACAGATTTGTGGTCAGAAATTCTACAGCAAAAAGTCCAATGTTCAAAAATACTAAAATGTAAATATTTCTTGAAAATCTGTCGATGGGTCAATCAACTTATGTACTTTTGCCATTGTTTCTATGTTTCAAAATTGCCAACGTGTTAGTGTGTATTTTATCAGTCTGCATTCAGCCTACCTCGACTTTTTAATTAGACAATCTAAATAATCTAGTCACACAGAGCCATAAGCCAGTGAATGTGCCAGTCTGAAGCCTATAAATAGAGTTTGCATCCAATGTAAAAAAAAAAAAAAATATATATATATATATATATATATATATATATATACATAAATAAAAGTTAAAAGTGCCAAAATCGCTGCTTGCAAGGTCAGAAGACTTGCTCAACAATCATTTGCTATTACTGAGAATCTGTTTTGTCATATTGTCAGTGAAGTTCCAGTGTATTTGTGTACAAGCCTGAATTCACAGGTATTGTGTTGCAACTGGTCGCCTGCCCTGAAACACTGAGCATTCCAGCGATCTCCCACTGAAAAGGAACAGGAGGAGAAAAGGCCAAATGATTAGATGGATATCATAGCTTTAGACACGTGTAGCACCAAGACTTGAAGGGACAGTTTTGCTTGTGAGAAGCGTAAGAGAGCGGTGAAAGAGAAGCTGGTGAATATCGGATGAACAGAGAAAAGTGTGTAAAGCGAGCTGTGTATCTTTGGGGCCTGTGAGTTGTGCGTCTGTGTGTGTCTGTTGTGTGGGTCTGCTGTGTGTGTGTGTGTGTGCGACAGACGGGGGTGTTTTGTGATTCTCTGTGATTGAGAAGAATGGGAGCTGATGCCGGTGGTGTGTGTAAAGAGGTGTGTGAATGTGTCAGGCCTGTGTTCAAGCACCACCTAGTGCTGGAGAGAGGCACCTCACCGGAGAGCGAAGGTCTGCTGTGGTTAGCGCTTTTATTATTGGGTTAATATTTGTAATGCAGTATAAATAAAAATGATTAAGCTATGTGTAAAAGCTATTCTTACTGTAGTCCATTTACTAATATTGGTGCATGATACAAATATCAAATCAACAATAGCAATGATTTTTGGCAGGTTCTTAGGTATTGAATACATTGATGTTGGCTTGGACAAACTGTGAGGGGCCAAGGTACCCAGAGACAACCCACCTGGACACAAAGAGAACGTGCAAACTCCACAATGAAAGGCATCCTATAGCCCGGGAATCAGATTACAAAGGCAAGTATTTGAACATGTGTTGCTTAGTAATGGCATTTCAGTACAAGATATATTTCCTAGTCTAGTTCATATGTTATTACTGCCTTGACATACATTAAAACTTAACAAATGACAGTATATTTACTGCAGTTTAAAGGAGCATGGATATAATGTCAGTATCCATCCCTCCCATATTATATGTGACAGTCACCAGCCAACAGAGAGGCAGCACAAGGAGAAGTCAGGGATAATTACGGGACCAAACTTTCCCCGTTTGTTTGGGCTCATTTCAATGTGCCCTTGAATACAGTACGCTGTCAACACACATCTATCGCAGGCCGGCTCACGCACACCAACAGCTCAACACCGCGCCTCCATCAGACTGGTGACAGTGATGTGAGCCTGTCGCGCTGCATCAAGGTAATTCAGACTGAGCACCCCCACCCCATAAACCAAGCCCCCACCCCTGTCAGCCGAGCGCGCCATGTGACCCTCGGGCTTTCAGATTTAGCTCCCCAGACCTGTTTATTTTTATCACAACAATGAAAATTAGCATGATGCCGAACGCCCATGCATGCTCCTGCACCCCTTCCAGGCTGTTTGTGTACATGTGTGTGTCAGTGCCATCAGATTGTGTGTGTACAGATGTGTGGGCTGGACTGACAGTGTCACCTTCCTATCAGTGGGCCAGTGTTGTGTAGACAGAAAGATTTTGCTGTGATTGAGGAGACTCACTGGTGACTACTGTGTGTGGTGACAGGTAGCACCAATAGAAGGATTAGCAAAAACAAAGATTACACAAAACTGTCAGAATGATAGTAGAACATCCCAGGGCGATTTCACTGAAGAAATGTCAAAATGTGGTCATCATCAGACTTTTTTGTAACAAATTGCATTGACTTGAAATGCCAAAAAATGCATCACGGTCTATTCCACAGTTTATTTATTTATTTATTTTTTTACACTTTTCTATTGTGCTGATTGATTA